>CAUYON010171974.1:0-37448 GCA_963573935.1 Arctocebus calabarensis
AGGGCGGTCTGCACGCACGCTGGTAGGGCGGTCTGCACGCACACTGTAGGGCGGTCTGCACGCACGCTGGTAGGTGAGGAGCGCGCACGCTGTAGGGCGGTCTGCACGCACGCTGGTAGGAGAGGAGTGCGCACGCTGTAGGCGAGGAGTGCGCACGCTGTAGGCCCGTCTGCACGCACGCTGGTAGGGCGGTCTGCACGCACGCTGGTAGGTGAGGAGCGCGCACGCTGTAGGGCGGTCTGCACGCACGCTGGTAGGGCGGTCTGCACACACGCTGGTAGGTGAGGAGCGCGCACGCTGTAGGGCGGTCTGCACGCATGGTGGTAGGCGAGGAGTGCGCACGCTGTAGGCCCGTCTGCACGCACGCTGGTAGGTGAGCAGCGCGCACGCTGGTAGGTGAGGAGCGCGCACGCTGTAGGGCGGTCTGCACGCACGCTGGTAGGTGAGGAGCGCGCACGCTGTGTCTACCTGGGAGCGACACCCAGTCGCCCTGGTGCCGAGGACACTTACACCAGATCAGCAGCGCCGTCTGTGACAGCCGGATGTACATCTGTAGGCGCTCTGATGAGCCTTATCTCTGGCTGCAGGGTAATCGTTCCTGGAGAAGAATCGGCCCTTTACCTACACCAAATTCTCCACCTGTTCTTTCCACTTCATCCCCTGGAGTTTGAGCAGTGATTCACCTCTAGCACTTATTCCAACTTTATGTAATCCACGGTGTTTTCCTGGGCTCACTGCAGCATACGCAGGACTTCCTCCCGTCTTTAAGGTTGTCATCCTTGACCCTGGATCTCTAATGCGCCCGCCCGGACCGCGGCTTCCATAATCTCCTCTCAACCCATCACTCACCTGCTCTGGTGAAACTTTTGTCTCTCACTGGAACCATTTATATTTAAGTGTATCAGCAATTTTCATGTTGCTAAACTGTGTTTACTTTACCCAGTCTTCCACTGGTATTCAGTAGAGTCGGTCACGCCTGTTTCATTGAGAGACCACATGTCTCTTCATTTGAAATCTTCATCCTGAGAAAGCTTTGGTTCCTCATTCATTCTCTAGCTAATTCTTCTCAGTCTCTTTCCTGGTACTTTCTCCTTCTCCAAACCTTTGTAGGCTTAACCTTATGCTGGTTGATCTTTTTCAGTTCCCTGGTTTTAACTACACTTAGGCTGAGGACTTCCAAATGTGCATCTCCAAACCTCTTTCAGGTGCTTGCACAGGACAACCAGCGTGCTCTTATTACAAGCACAGATTCCCCCAAAAGTTTCCTCCCAGGCGTTTCATTATATGCCTCTGGTTCCTTCCCTGGGCTCCTGGTCTGATGCCCAGCGCGCTGACTCTGCTCAGTCAGTGACCAGCCTCCCTGGGACTCTGGTGGCACCGACTTCACCCTTCAGAGGATGAGGCTGTGGAGAGAGGAGCACGGAGGTTAAGACCGTGGACTTGGCTGCGTACAAATAGGAGTTCCAATGTTTACTTAAATAGGCCTTGTCTAAACTATTTAATTTCTCAGTACCTCAGTTTATCTTTAAAATAGAATAATAATGTTTAGCTTTAAAAGCGGTTGTGTCAATTAAAAAATACATAAAATTAACAGTACACTGCCTGAGAGGCTAAGAAGTAAACATTATTAGCTGTTGGCTGCAACATATTGAAAGGAAGGCCAGATGAGTTAGAAGCACCACAACTATTAAAAAGAAATTGAAGGTGTTAGTTTCATCTCTTGGTTTTATCTTCAGTTACAAATATCAATGTCTCTATTTTTGTGTCAATACCATGCTGTTTTGACCACTATGGCCTTCTGTTACAGCCAAAAGTCTGGTAGGGTGATATCCACAGCTTTTTAAAAATTATTATTATTGTTAAGAACTGCCTTGTCTATGTGGAGTTCTTCTGGTTCCGCACAAAATGAAGAATTATTTTTTTCCAAATCTTGAAAGTATGATGATGGTATTTTGATGGGGATTGCATTGAACATGTAGATTGTTTTGGGTAGTATAGACATTTTTGCAATGTATATTTTTGTAGTTTTTTAAATTAAATCATAGCTGTGTATATTAGTGCAATCAGGGGGTAGGCACAATGTGCTGGTTTCATATACGATCTGAAATATTTTCATCCAACTGTTTAACATAGCCTTCATGGCATTTTCTTATTGTTTGAAGACATTTGTATTCTGCATATAGTAAGGTTCGCCTGTACCCTTCTAAGATGCACCGTAGGTGTGGCCCCACTAATTACCCTTCCTCCACGCATCCTTCTCCCTCCCCTCCCTTGCCCCTTTCCCCATATTCTTGTGCTATAATTGGGTTATAGCCTTCATATGAAAGCTATAAATTAGCTTCATAGTAGGGCTGAATACATTGGATACTTTTTCTTCCATTCTTGAGATTCTTTGCTAAGAAGAATATGTTCCAGCTCCATCCATGTAAACATGAAAGAGGTAAAGTCTCCAAATGCCTATCGACCCACGAATGGATTAATAAATTGTGGTACATGTATACCATGGAATATTATGCAGTCTTAAAGAAAGGTGGAGACTTTAACTCTTTCATGTAGTTTTCTTTGTAGAGGTCCTTTACCTCTTGTTAGTTGTATTCCTAGGTATTTCATTGTCTTTGAAGCTATAGTGAAGGGAGTTATGTCTTCAATTAGATTCTCGTCCATTCTATTATTGGCATATACAAAGGCTACTGGCTTGTGGATATTGATTTTATATCTGGAGACATTGCTGTTTTTTTGATGACTTCCAGAAGTCTTGTTCTTGAGTTTTTGGGGTTCTGTAAGTATAAGATCATATTGTCAGCGAAGAGGGAGAGTTTGACCTCCTCTGCTCCTATTTGGATGCCCTTTATTTCCTTCTCTTGCTTACTTGTATTGGCTAGAAATTTCATCACTATGTTGAATAGTAGTGGCAATACAGGAAAACCTTGTCTGGTTCCAGTTATAAGAGGAAAAGCTTTCATTTTTAATCAATACAGTAAAATATTAGCTATGGGTTTGTCATACATAGCTTCAATCAGTTTAAGAAATGTGTCACCTATGCCTGTACTCTTCAGTGTTCTAATTAGAAAAGGATGCTAGATGGTTTTATTTGGAAGCAGGAAAAAAAAAAAAAAACCTGCATAGCTGAGGCAGTTTTTCATAATAATAACAAAGCCAGGGGCATCAGCATACCAGACTTTAGGCTGTACTACAAGGCCATAGTGGTCAAGACAGCATGGCACTGGCACAAAAATAGAGACATAGACGTTTGGAATCGAATAGTAAACGAGGAAATGAAACTAACATCTTACAACCACCAAATCTTCCATAAACCAAAGAAGAACATCCACGGGGGGAAAGACTCCCTATTCAATAAATGGTGCTGGGAGAACTGAACATCCATATGTAAAAGACTGAAACTGAACCTGTACCTTTCTCCACTCCCCAAAATTGATTCAAGATGGATAAAAGACTTAAATTTAAGGCATGAAATGATAAAAAGGAAGCATAGGAAAAACACTGGAAGAGATTGGCCTGGGGAAAGACTTCATGAAGAAGACTACTCTGGCAACAACAACAAAAATAAACAAATGGGACTTATTTAAACTGAAAAGCTTCTGTACAGCTAAGGAGACAACAACCAAAGCAAATAGCCAACCTACACAATAGGAAAGGATATTTGCATATTTTAAATAAGACAAAATCTTAATAACTAGGATATATAGAGAACTCAAATTAATCCACATGAAAAAAGCCAACAATCCCATATATCAATGGGCAAGAGAGATGAATAGCACCTTCTCTAAAGAAGACAGACAAATGAGTAACAAACATATGAAAAAATGCTCATTGAGCTCAGTGCCCATAGCTCAGTGAGTAGGGTACCAGCCGCATACACCAAGCTGGTGTACACTAAACAGCAATGAAAATTGCAACCCCCCCAAAAAAAAATAGCCAGGCGATGTGGTAGGCACCTGTAGTCCCAACAACTTGGGAGGCTGAGGCAAGAGAATTGCTTAAGCCCAAGAGTTTGAGGTTGCTGTGAGCTGTGATGCCATGGCACTCTAACAAGGGTGACATAGTTAAACTCTGTCTCAAAAAAAAATGCTCATTGTTCCTAATTATTAGAGATATGCAAATAAAAACCATCCTGTGATATCACCTAACCCCAGTGAGAATGGCCCACATTACAAAGTCTCAAAGCTACAGATGCTGGTGTGGATGTGAAGAGAAGGGAACACCTTTACACTGCTGGTGGGACTGCAAATTAATGCAACCTTTTTGGAAGGAAGTATAGAGAATACTCAAAGAACTCTAATTAGACCTCCCATTTGATCCTGCAATCCCATTACTAGGTATCTACCCAGCAGAAAAAAAATCCTTTTATCATAAGGACATTTGTACTGGACTGTGTATCACACCTCAATTTACAGTCACCAAAATGTGTAAACAGCCTAAATCTCCACCAACCCAGGAATGGATTAATGAGCTGTGGTATATGTATACCATGGAATACTATTCAGTCACTAAAAAAGATGAAGACTTTACATCTTTTGTATTATCTTGGATGGAGGTGGAGCACATTCTTCTTAGTAAAGCATCACAAGAATGGAGAAGCAAGATTCAATGTACTGAATTCCAATATGAAGGCAGTAAATAAGCTAATACAATGGGGTGGTGGGGTGTAGGGGAATGAGCAAGTGGAGAGAGGGGAGAAAAGAGGAGGATGGGGGGTCACAGTATATGACACACCTCTTGGAGGCAGGACACAGTTATAAGAGGGACTTTAACAAATGCAATCAGTGTAACCTAATTCTTTGTACCCTTAATGAACCCCAAACAATAAAAAAATAAAATTTAAACAATTGATTTTCTAATTGAAAAACTCCCCAAAAGATATATTTGAGCTCAGATAATTTTGCAGGAGAATTTTACCAGTCAAATAAGAATTCATGCCAATTCTACACAATCACATTTCTATATATATATAATATATCTATTTTATATTTATATATATATATACATATTTAAAAAAATTAGCCAGGCATCATGGCAGACACCTGTAGTCCAAGCTATATAGGAGACCGAGGCAGGAGGATCACTTGAGCTCCAGAGTCGAGGTTGCTATGAGTTAGGCTGACAACACACCACTCTAGTGCTTGCAATCAGATGAGACTCCATCTCAAAAACAAAACAAAAAAAAGAAAGAAAAAGAAAAGAAATACACTACAACCAAGTGAGATTTAGTCTAGGTATATAAAATGTGTAATATTTTAAAGTGATTTAAATGGTTTATTATGTCAAAATTCTAAAGAAGAAAAATCAAATGATTATGTAATTATAGAAAGAAAAAGAATTTGGCAAATTAATGCCAACACAGGACCAAAAAAAAGAAAAAAAAACTTTGCAAACTAGAAATAGTGAAAAACTTTCTCAACCTCATAAAAATACCCTACCAAAAATCCTACAACCAACGTCATCCTCAGTGGTGACATACTGAACACTTTTCGTCTAAGATCAATGTAAGGACATGTTGGTAGGGGCGGGGGGAATAGGACTTCCGGTAGTTATTAAAGTGACTGAAGAAAACAAGTAAGGTTTTAGTAAGAAAAAGAAAGCAGGCCAAGCTCTGTCCCAATGACTGCAGGGCCCTGGAAAGGCAGCCTCTGGGTCTTACACACAATTTTGAAAAGTATCAGCTGCTTCTTGCAAGTCTCCCAGGGTCTTAATTAACTCAAAACAGCCCACCTGCCAGCTCTTGAAAACAGCCCACCTGCCAGGTCTTAATCAACCTTATACCCCTAATAGCCAGGTAAGCCTGACCAAAAATAATCCAAAATAGTCTAAAATAGCCTGACTATGCCTGTCATTAGCCCGGATCCAGCTGACTGCTTGGATCTGCCCTCACCTCTCTCCCAGTAACAGGGTGCTGAAAATTCTAGTCAGCATAATTAGAAACAAAAATAGAAGGTATATAGCCTAGGAAAAAAAGATGTAACTATCTCTATGTGAAGACAATATTCTTGTCTATGTAGAAAATCCCAAGGAATTCACAAAAATACTCTTGAAGTAATAAGTGAATAGTTCAGTTAAGTTTTCAAGATAAAACGTAAATGGCCAGAAAAGTACTGTTTATAACTGCTCTGATGAAGTTGAACTTCTTAGGTATAAATACAACAAAACAAATACAGGATCTATATTAGAAATTATAGAATACTGGTGAATGATAATTAGACACACTGGGTTAATGGATTGCAAGAGGTAGTGTGGTAAAGCCACCATTTGTCCTAAGAATAATCTCCAGGTCTGATGCAGTCCAAAGCTTTTCTGCCCTTTTCTTTCTTTATTTATTTCCTTGCTGTAGACATAGACAAGCTTATACAAAAATTATCATGCAAAAAAAAGGGCACTGAAATAACTAAATCAAGTTTGAAAAAAAAGAAGAAAAACTAAGGGTCTCCCTAATGTTAAGGCTTAACCCTTAGCTGCAGTAATGAAGACAGTGGGTGCTGGTAGGGAGAGCCATACACCATGGGGGAGCCTTGCAGGGAATGCAGAAATAGACCTATGGAAACAGAGCTGAGATAATTTTGACAAAAGTGAAAAAGCAGTTCTCCAGAGTAGGGACAGACTTTCCAACAAAAAGTGCTGGAGTGAAAAGAAGGAATCTCAGTCTAAATCCCACATCCTATGTTAATGTCAAATGGATCAACATAAAATCATAAAACTTTCAGAAAAAATTAGGGGAAAATCTTTGTGACTTAGGTGTGAGCAGAATCCTTTCACACCAAAAGCCTGGTTCATAAAAATGCTAAAATTACACTCATCTAAAATGAAAAACATTTGTTTTGCAAAACACTGATGAAAAGACAAGTTGTAGACTCTGAGAACACATTTATAAATCACAGATTGGGCAGAAGATTGGCATATAGATTTTTAAAAACTGTAAAATGCCTAAAAAACAAGCAATCTATTAGAAAATGAGAAAAAAGTCGTGATCATATATTTCACCAAAAGTAAAATACACAAGGCACATAAACAAATAAAAAGATGCTCTACAGTATTCATTGGAGAATTCATCTTAAAATTACAAAGGGACATCACTTCAAACCTATTAAAATGGTAAAATCAAAAATAGAGTGAGTTCAAATGCTGGCGATAATGCAGAGAAGAGGAGCTACTTACACACGGCTGGTAACAATGTAAAGCGATATAACCACTTTGGAAAACAGTTTGACAGTTTCTTCTAAAACTAAGCAACCGTCTTCTATGCAACTGAACAAGTATACAACTGGACGTCTATCCTGGGGGAACTGAAAACATTGCTGCAGAAACCTCCACACAACTATTCTTAGAAGCTTTATTCACACTAACTGCAAAATACTCAAATGATCTTCAATGAGTAGATACACAAACTATGGAACATAACTCCATGCTATGGAGCAGTAAAATGCTACTCAGCAGTAAAAAGGAATAAACCACTCATATGCCCAACAATGTGGATGAACCACAAGAAATTTATGCTGAGTAATCCAAGCTAGCTTCATAGTGTATTCGCTCTAAAATCCCAGCCACCTCCAAGTGCATTTCTTCACAACTTCCTGTGACTGTATAATTAATTAAAATAAAAAGTTTTAAAAAATGGACCATAATTTCTTATTGAATCATTACTAATATTGTAATCTTATGTAATCAATTGCAATCTTATGTATTGTGTATCTGAAATTGAAAAAGAATCATGGGGCAACTTCCATTATTAAAAAAGAAAGTAGTAAATCATAGGAAATAAAATGGCTGAAATAATTCAGTCATTTATTCAAAACCTATTTTGGACGGGCAGACCTGTTAGACAGGATTATTTTAACTAACCATTATGGAGAGTTAAACTACAAAGTACTTTAATACATCCTTTTAAAGATGTTGGAGACCTAGCAAGGCAAAAAGTACTAAGATCTAAGTAGGGAGGGAAACTTTTACAGAAGAGTTCAGCATTGGTCCCTTTGTTAAATTCCAGACATTCCTCGGTGACAGGAGCAGAAACTGAAGGACTGAGAGTCGGACTCACAGAGCCGGGCTTATAAAAATGGGAGTTAAAGCCTGCCACAGGGGAGAGGTACCGACAAACTTTCTGGATTTTTGTTGAATCTCTGAAGAAACATATTTCAGGGGTAAACTTGAAATGAAAATCGATCAGCCTCACTGAAACCTAGCTTTGGACAATGTCAATCTCTGGTTGAGTTGAACTGAACAGATTAAAATGACAATTTGATATCCTGCGGAGAAATCGAGTCTTGATGCCTACCTCACAGGATACCAAAAAGCACCACAATGTCTATCCTGGGAGAACTGAAAACTTTGCTGCAGAAACCTGCACAAATAATTTATGTATGGTTTTTGTTATTTGTAATAACTATTTTCGTAAGTCAAAATAAAAAAGGTATGTTCCAATGTTATCTCCTGGAAGTTTTAGTGTTTTACCAGTCACATTTAAATCTGTTACCCCCTCCCTTGCTCCTTGGGGGATTTCACAGGGGGAGAAAGAGATTGGGCTTAACTCCAAATACAGAACTATCAGTAACTGTCCTTGCAAGCATGGTGTCCATTCCTCTACAAGACCTCCCGAAAATATCAGAATGGAATCACCAGAAGGGCTGAAATGGAAGGAGCTGCTGACACCAAGTGCTTCCAAAACAAAACCAAACAAATGCTGGGCAGCTGCTGGTGGATGTAACCTGGCGGCAGTTCCTTGGATAGCTCTGTCCTTTGCTTGTCAATTACGTGAACCTGGTGGTTCTACTCTGAGGTATGCAGGGTTAAATAAAAAATTATTCAGCGATACTTGTTAAAGCACAATAAGAAAGAGTTTATTCAGAAATGTCACGATAGTTAGAAGGACCCTGATAGTGGGATTTTATAGGGGGAGAAAGAGATTGGGCTTAACTCCAAATACAGCATGGCCAAGTGGGAATTTATAGCCAAGGAGCAAGGGAGGGGGTTATTGCATAAACAATTACTGAAATAAAACCTCAAGGGTGAGGGGTATTCTGGCTAACTGACTTAACAAAATTCTTACTGAGCACAGATCAGTGTGCAGGGCTGGGGCGTGGCAGGACCTAGGAAACAGGATCAGATATCAAGGAGGATCAGATAAGGGGGTGGGGGCTCCTGCTGAACTTAGCAGAGTTCTTTGCTAAAACCGGATTTGATGAGGAAGGACAGAGGTGGGCGTAGGAGAAGTGTCAGGACGCTGACTGATGTTTGGTCCAGCAAAGACTCTTTGTCAACAGCCCAGAGAAGTAGGCTCAGCTGTGCGGCCAAACCAGGCGGCCAGGGTTCCTACCGCAGTGCTCTTAACATCCAGAACTGAAAATGACAAAAATGTGAATCAACAGTACTCCGGATAAATAAATTGTGGTGTGCAATGGAGTGGAACTTCATGGTTCAACCAACAAGAATGAACATCTACTGCTTCAAAAACCACGTGGATAAATTGTATGTAAATACTTTTGAATGACAGTAAAAGACACAAAACAGCAGAATGCTCGGACTCCATAAATGCTAGAATCTATTAGAATGTGTGTGCAATTCACTTTCTGGTGAAATAAATTAGACTACTGGGTATCTGAGAGAAGACAGAACTTAACAGGGAATGTGCGGGGTTTTCTCGGGTGCTGGCTATAATCTCCTCCTGAACTTGGGAGGTGGATGCTTGGTGATAATTAATTTGTGATGTGCACTTTTCTGGAGGAACGTTTGTTACTTCTTTAAAACTTACTAAATGCAGAAACCAGCACATTCTACCCGTTGATTGCACTAATGTACTCAGCTATGATTCAAAAATTAAAAAAAAAAAACTTGACATGCACACCACACAAAAAGCCTTCCCGAGCTGCCTCTCTGGGGCCTTGCCCGCCTGCGTGTGAGGCTTCTCCAATCCAGATTCTCCTCCTGCTGCAGAGGGCCCAGGATGGAATCCCACAGGGCTGGATGAGAGCGGCAAGGGCTGAGTAGGGCTGCAGGGACAGGCCCCAGGTTAGCCCACCTCGGTGGTCTGAGCAGGGACAGACCCAGGGTAGCCCACCTCGGTGGTCTGAGCAGGGACAGGCCCAGGTTAGCCCACCTAGGTGGTCTGAGCAGGGACAGGCCCAGGTTAGCCCCCTGGGTGGTCTGAGCAGGGACAGGCCCCAGGTTAGCCCACCTAGGTGGTCTGAGCAGGGACAGGCCCAGGTTAGCCCCCTGGGTGGTCTGAGCAGGGATAGGCCCCAGGTTAGCCCACCTTGGTGGTCTGAACAGGGACAGGCCCAGGTTAGCCCCCTGGGTGGTCTGAGCAGGGACAGGCCCCAGGTTAGCCCCTGGGTGGTCTGAGCAGGGACAGGCCCCAGGTTAGCCCCCTGGATGGTCTGAGCAGGGACAGGCCCAGGTTAGCCCCCTGGGTGGTCTGAGCAGGGACAGGCCCAGGTTAGCCCCTGGGTGGTCTGAGCAGGGACAGCTGCGTGGGGGAAGAGGGTAGCACCCCCTTTCTCACCGCTCTGCCTTCCGCAGAGGCACAGGGCTTCCGCGCACCCGTATAATGCACAGTAACCAACACCTTACCTTTTCAATCGTGAAAGGACTGGGAGCTCTGTCCACTCCACAACAGGTCAGCTAAGATTCTTCACAGTGGGAGAATCATACAGGTAACAGGCACTGGGATCTCAGGAGCAAACTTTGTTGCACCCCACTGCGTGGTCACACATACCACGTTTATCTACAGTCCTTAAACCGAGGACACGCACAACACTGCAGTCCCAGGAAGCTCAAGAGGGCCTGTGAGGGTTTCCTGCAGCGAGCTGGTCCAGCAGGAGGCCCCAGCTGCCCCAGCCACCTTCAGCGTCCTCCCAAAGCAAGACCTTACTGAAACAAGAAGCAAACCACAACTCCAGCTACTGTGACTTAACCATGCTTACAGAAGGATGTGTTCCGCCTGAAACAACCCCCAGACATGTTGTTACAGATTATGATTTATTTGTAGTTGTTAAATACCGTCGCACTGGCCAAGGGTCAGGAGGTCTGGAGATGCCTGCAGTCCAGCCAGATCCACTGGGCCAACCCAGGCGGGGATCGCCCACATTCAGCCACAACGATTACAGTGACACCTGGCAGGCCTGAGACTGAGATCCCAACTATTAAATATAATATATGGAAATACATGGAAAATTAGAGAATCCCAAAGTGGTAGGTAAACTCCTGAACTAAAATAATAACTAACATTTTCAGAGAGATGGTGGTAGTATAATTATTGTAAGAGAAATGATTAGACCAGAAATGATCTTCGTTTGAGTCAAATCATCATATTTTCAGGAAAAACGTAATGGCAGTAACATCAGGGTGATTTTTCTTTTTCTTTTATTTTCTTCTTTTTTTGTGTGTGTGAGACAGAGTTTCACTCTATCACTTGGGCCAGGGTGCAGTGTCAGAATGATAACTCATAGCGACCTCAGACTTCTGGGCTCAAGTTGTCCTCCTGCCTCAGCCTCCTGAATAGCTGAGACTACAGGCGCACCACCATACTCAGTTAATTTTTAATTTTCATTTTTGTAGTGACAGGGTCTTACAATGCTGTCAAGCTTGTCTTGAATTCCTAGCCATAGGGGATCTTCCTGCCTTGGCATCCCAAAGTGTTAGGATTACAGGTGGGAGATACTATATCCTGCCCCAAGGTGATTTTTGATACAGACATATACAAGTGTCTATGACTGATGAACACAGTTCTGGTTCAAACTACCCTCAGACAGACAGATGACCTTTGCCACCCCAATTCCCAAAGAAGAGTCAGTTTATGGATCATGCTTTGAATGCAGGGAAATAAGATTCTGTAGGATGTATGCTAGCCCTATCCCTTCCCCTCCACCTGTAAGTTTTGGGGAATTTACCTGGAGAAAGGGAAGTGTGTGAACATCTTACAGACTCTTGGAGCCACACTCTGTCTTCCACTGGCTACTAGGGATGGAGGATGTTCTGATGACCTGGTGATGAGATTTCTTTGTTCAAGTAGTAGAGGAAATTGCTACCAGAGTTTGCCTCCTATTAAGGCCAGTGAGAGTCTAAATTTCTCATGGTAAGCTCCTAGCATAAGTGGAGTTACTTCCCCAAGGAAGTTGAAAGAGACCGACTAGAAATCATTACTGCCCCTTCCTGTATAATAAATAGTAAATTAAAGCAATACTGTGTCTCTGGAGAAATCACAGCACAATTTAAAGACTAAAGATGCAAGTGTGACTTGTATCACAATATTACTACATTTCCTTATTTGGCCTTTGCACTTACTTCTTAGAGCATAACAATAGATTTTTGCAAATTTAGTGAGGTGGTGATACCTGTCACAGACGGTGTGTTCAACAGCTTGTCAGATAAATTCTTAGTATTTACTTTACAAATTATAACTTAGTGAATAAATTTTTCTTTATTCTGATTTAAAAAGTAAATACAGCAAAAGAAAGTGAAATAGTACTAGGAACAATATATAGGATTCACAGACACCTGGGAGAGTGACGTTGTAAGAGAAGCCTAGAGAGACAGAGGCCTCCCGCCTCACTCCACAGTAGTCTGTGTATGTTATTGTTACAACTTTCTCTGGGTGGAAAAACAAGTAGTTTCCCCTTGCTCTTCCTGACACTGAGAGAAGGCAGGAGACTCCACTGCTAAATGATTATTCTATTGTTTTTTAAGGCAAAAAATACATGTTTTGGTATTTACACACACACACACACATCAGTACAACTCTGGGCATCTGCCATCTATCTAGATAATGTAGACCCTGGTGCAAGAAGCTTTGTCACTTGCACGCTGTGATCTGCCGGATGCAAGGTCATAGCAGGTTGGTTGGCGTGGAAACGTGGGCGTAAACACTGTCAGGTGAGTCTCACCTGAGGCTTTGAAAATGTCACAGAGAGTTAAGTGCTGTCGTTTTGTGAAATGATCCTGGTTGGGTTCGGGGAACAATGAATAATTCAAGTGGATGCCGGCTTTCGGCATGCCCTGCTCTGACCTTCTCTGTTTCTGTCTGATTCTCTGGCCGCTCACTCGATTACAGCCGAGGGGACAGCTCTCCAGGAGCCCCGGTGGGTCTGACTGAGCTGCGCGGCCAGGCTGATGAGATTTCCAGGTGCCCACAACGGGCCTGCTCCTCCCCACTGCGACTATGTCCTCGTGGGAAACAGTCTATAAACAACAGACCTCAAAGTAAAGGTGTCGGACCCAGTTACACGCACCATTTGTGATCTGCCTACCAGCCAGAAGTGAACAATTTTAGAAATGTTCTTTAAGATGTGATCGAAAGTGTCACATGAAATTTAGTGAAAACAAAATCTTACACACACAAAGACTTTCAACAGGATTATGTAAATATTGCTGAATAAAATAATGACAGAAAATATGAATTATGCCTTAAAATGTAATTTATTGAAAAGAAGAAAGAAAAAAATCTCAGTTACTGCACACAATTATTTGAAATGGTGGCACTTACAGAAGAAGCAATTAAAGCCTTTTTAAACAAAATCTCCACTACAGAAACTTAGTAAAGACTTCAACACCCTCTGTTAAGAAAGAGCCCTCCATGCTGGCGTAACATGACTGGAACTTAGAATAAGAAACTCTCCAAAAAGATTTAGTTAAGGAAAAGATGATGTGCTACCTAGAATACAGCAGATAACCCAAGAAGAAAGGCCGTACTGAAATGGGGTTTTCCTCTTTTACAGAAACAGCCAAACCCTTTGGACAGGATGGTTTTACATGAGAAGCAGGAAGTAGAATTCAGAGAATGAAATTTTCAGTCACATCTGTAAGTAGAAAGAGAAATATGTGGTTAGTTATGGTAAGGCCTATTGAGGTGAGGAGATGCTTTCATTCTTTCATACAAGCCATTCTTTTCAGATTAGACCAGCTCCCAATGTTATTTGTGTTTTCCTATTACTGACACACACTTCTAGTGCTATTGATTTTTAAGATTTAAGACAATTTAGTGCTAAATAATATTTCTTTTGTAGTGTCACAGAAGATAAAGCAATTAGAAGAAAATGCTTCCATGTAGGGCAGAGTTTCATCATTTCCCTTAGATTTATCTGTCAAAAGGAAGTTTCCACCACTGAAAGGGAGACATACACCGACAGGTAACGGGAAGCTCCGACATCGTGGGTGAAGTAACAGAACCAAATCTGTAGAGCTTTCAGCTGGTGTGGACAGACAAACACCAGCTTCACTCTGCCACCTGCCATGGATTCTACCACGTGACCACAGAGAACGCCCTCTCGCTGCGGGTTGGCAGAGCCCACAGCCACATCTCACGGGCAATTGGTGACATCTGTGTCATGCTTGTATACGAGTTTCCAATATTATCATTTTTAAGTTGCTGTTTAAATGTATTATGATCATGGAAAGGTTTTCACATGGAAATATGATCCATAGTAACTCCCAAACTTACCATGGCCATAATTGTGGAGTTCTTGAGAATTGACTTAATTCTTCTGAAAGGACAACAAATTGTTAAAACCATGTGGTGAAGGGAGTCAGCAGGAAATTTTTTACCAAGTCACAAAAAAAAGACTGCTATTTATTTAATATCTATTTTCCCAACACTCTACCTACTAGAGATTACTATATTTTATTACATTTAGTGTTATAAGGTAAAACACCATTATATTGTTTCAAATAAGCAAAAAAGTGAGAGTTTGAATTTAAGACTATTGAATACCAAAATCTGTGCTCTATTTTTCGTAAGTATAACCAAAAAAAGGCATTTAAAGATTAGTAAAAGTGCAAAGAGAATAATGCTGAATTATCTATTGGATGTCTTTATATGTTTAATTTGGAGAGAGGCCTTTTTCCACATCTTCATGAGAATGAATTCCGCTTATAGAATAGATAATGGATTGGTATTATCCAGAGATGACAGAAAGCATTGCCCATTATAGAAACGTGCTGTCCATTACAGAAGTTTTAGTATTATGCGAAGGCACTGATGTGGACTCTACACCTGTTCCCAGGGTGTGGCCTCTCAGCGGCTCTCTTATTTCCCCTGGTAGAGTGTCAACACGCGGGACTGTAAATGAACTCACCACCACTGCAGCACGACCTCAGTTTTTTCCACATTCTCAGAGGCGGTGGGCCTTGAGAGGTCTTGGGATGGCAGGAAGGGAAAATACGGCATGTACTGTGGGGGGTAGTACCACGCGGTATAGGGGTAGGTATTCAGAGGGTAGATTTGTGGGATAGGCTAGAGGGGAGAAAAGCAGAAACCAAGTGCATGGGTATTTTGTTTTCAATCTCTCAAAAATCAGATATCTGATTGATTTCCTAGACACTTATTAGCATCTCCGAGGATAACTACTTGTTGATGGAAAGAAGAAATCAAAGTCTTTTGTTTGATGAACTATGGTGAAGAAACTTTTAGAAGGATCTCTATCCAGGTACTGGAGGCAGAATGAACGCATCACTTGTTTAAGGCCACAACTCAACACCAAACTCCCAGAACCTGCATCACTCACACAGGGCAAGTCAGAGGAAGGCAGGACATGAATTTCACTAGTCTCAATTTATTAACTCATTTTTGCCATTGAGGTCTATAATTTTTCTAAAAGGCACTGAGGTCAAAGGAAAGGGCCTGTGTCCAGGGTCAGCTCAGGTGACCTTCAGAAACCCCAAGCATGGAGAGAAAATAATCCTCTACTTCTCTTTCCAGAACTCTTTTCAAACAATAGAATTTTGAGGCCAAAATGTTATTTTCTTTTGTGAAATTTTGGAACAGCTGCTTCTGTTGTTTTATGATGACATTTTACTCAATTGTTTCTATATATTAATGAGGAACAATTGCACAGAATTCTTTACATATTTTGTTGGAAATTATTGTTCCTTGCTGGAATTACAAAAAAATGAAATCACTTCACGTATTGCCGTGGACATTGGACTACGTAAAGATCAGAACAAACATGAAATCTGGAATTTTCTGTCTACTTATTAAAGCATTTAGGTTTTAAAAAAGTGTAATAAAGTCAACTCACCTCAGAGTAGAATGGGACCTGTTCCTTCAAAGAGAGAGAGAGGAGAAAAAGAGTTGCCATGATGAGAATGTGTTCTCGAAATCACGTGTTGAAAACTTAATCCCCAATGTAACAGTGTTGAGAGTGGAGACATTAAGAGCTGATTAGGCTGTGTGGGCTCCACTCTCGACAATGGGTCAATGGTGTCACCACTCGATGACTTCATTATCGCAAAGTGGGTTTGTTACAAAAGTGACTGTGGCCTCTACTGCTTTCTCCTGCTGCTCTGATGCAGCCTGAAGGCCCTAGTGAGGTGCTGGCCCTCTACCTGAATCCGGGTCCTCTAGCACAATGTTGGAACCAGCACCAGACAACACAAACCTGTCAGCAGCTGAGAAATGCTGGCGTGGCCGAGGTGATGATGCAGCTGGTGGTGCGGTGACATCACAGGCTGTGTTTGGGGCATTGTTGGAAAACACACCTACACGTGCACACACAACACACACATACTTGCACACCTGCACACACACACAGACCCCAGCTTACCTGATTCACTGCTTTTAGGAGCTCTCTCTGAAAAGAAAAAGAGAATCAAAATTACCTCTTAAGACTGAATAAAACTTTGACGAAAGAAGAAACAACCTAAGTGAAGAACTTTTCATTTGGGAATTGACATTAAATCTGCCAATTGCATTTTTGATTTCCTAGGGACAATTTTTCCTCTAAAACATATGAAGTATTCTCACACATCCTCGTAAGATTCATGAAAAGGTGACTACTGATTAATGTTGCAGCAAAATATATTTCATTGTCATTGACTATTGCCTTGAAAATGAAATCAGAAGGTTCAGGGTTGCTGTGAAAACAATGATATACAGATGAGGTAAAGAGCCAGAATCTGCTTGTGTTACTGAGAAACAAATTTCACAGGGGAGAAGAGAGGGCTGGAGAGTATTTTGACAGAGATGGTCAGTCTTTCCAGATGATTTCTTCAAAATAAAGGTGTGTTAACTAGTACATCTCCAATATGTTTGCTTAAGAGAGCATAATTATAGTGGAATTTTAAACATAAATTGAATTTGATAATCAGACATATTTATGAACATAAGGATATAAAGTTAAGGAATATGTTAAAAAATTATTGTAACCACAGAGAGTAACAGCTCATAGGGCTTGTGATTATAAATGTGGAGCTCATGTTAGATAAGGCACCACAGAACACTTTATATTTTATAAATATAAACACAGAACACTTTATAAACCAGAGATAAGAGCTTCTCATCTTCCAGATTAATTAAATAAATTTCAGAAACTCGGGAGTGAGAAATAGTTACTTGAGAAGAAAGAAGCCACATTCAGTGTGAGAGGCTGTCCAAATCAAATGTCTAAACAAGATTCTGTCGTAAGATTCTATGTTTTATACCATCTCAAGGAAATCTTACCACTTGGGTGGGGTTGTATTCAGTCATTCTGCGAAGGTGCTCCTGCATGAGAGGAAATTAACTGAAATCACTAGGACATCTTCTGCTACAGAACATCCCTCTCACACTGCACCCAGGGTGTCATCACCCACGAAATATAGAGTGAACTGTGTTCTATGCAGAATTGCCACAAAATATCAAAACACTCACATTTTATAACTTTAGAAAAATACGCCGCTAAAGGCCAAGACCACTAGAGTTTAGAAAAATGAAAAAGTTTGCAAGATTCTCTGAGGGAAAATAACCTACTAGTTTTCTAGGACTACACATTTCCTATTCATGGTTCTTTATTAATTATTTAAATTTTATCTTTGGTAAATTTTAAATAACATATTACTAGTTCTGTGTGATAGAACATGCTCTCTTTTAGAACATATTTCTGTTATAAATGAGTACACACTAGCAAAGCATAACACATGAAGGAAACATGAAAATATTTTAGATTTAATAAACTTTACTGTGCATGGATAGCTTTGTAAAGGGGAGAAAACATTTTAATTCAGTATTTTGATTTAATTCCATCAGGAATAAGATTCAGTAGGCACCATCACTCATTCACAGGCAATGCCGAGCGCCAGAGGCACGTCCGTGAAACGCAGGACAGTCTGAGCAAGCCGTGGGGTTGTCACAGTCAGGGGGCAGACCGGCCTTGTCACACCTAAGGTGCTGAAATCTATTTCTTAGCAGCAGGTAATTTCTTAGATTGGTAATGAGGAATGCTAGTGGGAAGCTGATGTGTTTAAGTTTGTTAGACATAGCAGCCTGGCGACTGCAACAGCTGGGGTCCACATCACATGTGTCACCCGCTGTCCTTGCCCATTGCTGATGGCAGAAGAAAGTGTTAAAAATGCAACTTTGCTAAATTAGGGTAAGGCCTTTTTCTAAAGTGCCAATGCAATCACATTTATTTACAATGACTTAAAGAAAGGCTTTTAAAGACATTTACGATGCTCTGAAGGGTCAGATGCAGTGGCAAGCGGCTGGTGTGAGTCTGACAGCAGCTGAGCTCCTTGCCTGGAGTCCAGGCTGTTTCTCTAAGTGGGAAGAAACTCATTTCATATGTCTGTGTGATGTCTTCAACTAGCACTGAATTTGGGAAGATAAACACGTGATAAATGTTTGAATATAATTTGCCATCAGGGAAGCTATAGAGGAGTTGAGGTAGAATGTTGTCAGGGCAAATTCCTGCCTAGTTAGTAATTGTGGATAAGATACAAAAATTTAGTGTAGTCATAAATAAAAAGAGTCAGCTTTGTCAGTAAAAACCTAGGCAATCATAATTATAACTCATCAGTTTTTATTACTGGTCAAAGGTAGCATAAATAATTTCTTAAGAAAAACAAAAACATTTAGAAGTGGACATAATTTAAAATTTAATTTACTTAAACTGTAAGGTGGAATATGATTTTGTACTATAATAAATAAAATCGCACCTGCTGGACTTGGTTGTACTTGCTCATCCTTTGAACCTGTTCCTATTTAAAAGGAAAGATATTCTTAATTGCTTGAATGCCATTCCATCCAGCCCCATCATTTTCAGATACCAAGGCAAGAATATTACAATATTCCCTCCTGGGAACGGAGAATGAGAAACTACCCAGCCTGCCTTAGTGCTATTCCCGCCACAAATAATTTCAACCAATTACGTTTTAAGAACACTAGAAACACTATTTCTTAAGGCAATTTTAGCTTATAATAGATTGCAATGCCATCTGAAATAAATTAGTATCTAACTATATGGAGGAATATGATTTTGTACTATAATAAATAAAATGGTACCTGCTGGACTTGGTCATACTTGCTCATTCTCTCAACCTGTTCCTATTTACAAGGAAAGATATTCTTAATTGCTTGGATGTCATTCCATCCATCCCCATCATTTTCAGATACCGAGGCAAGAATATTACGATATTCCCTCCTGGGAAGGGAGAATGAGAAACTACCCAGCCTGCCTTAGTACTATTCCGCCATAAATAATTTCAACCTATTCCATTTCAAGAACACTAGAAATACTTCTTTTTAAGGTAATTTTAATTTATAATTTATTGCAATGCAATCTGATATAAATTAGTATCTGACAGTTTTACTTACATTATATCAAATTACTACGACAACTGAAAATGGCTTTTGTTTTCTGAGTGTGAAAATTTAACTCTGGCCAAGTTAAATTAGAATATTAGATGAATTGGAGAAAAGTGATGTTTCTAATTTTACCTAAGATTTATTGACAGTTTATTATGTGCCTTGGATTGCATTAGTTGCTTTACATCATTTACAATTTATTATTACTATATCTGTTTAAGAACTGGTTATGGGATTATATCAGGTAAATGAATTATCTGACATCACATCTTTGTAAAAAGTAGAGCTTCAAGTCAAACACAAATATAGTCAAATCTCCAGGCTTCAACTTAAATACTGTGCTTTTAAAAAGGAGACTATAAAATATAAATATTTAATGGAAAGCATGAATTAGATAGCTGGGATTAAAAAATTGTTAGTTTTATTTTTGGAAGGAGGGGAATAAACAACGGTGTAGAGTCCATTGGATCACTTACTATAGATTAGCAGGTATTGAAAATGAAAAATAATCTATCCACACAACATTCTAGCTCATTCCTGGATATGTTAAACCCTTACTAAAATTATAGCAGATAATTTCACATTTTCCCTTAGAATGCATTTCTGCTGAAAAAAGCATATGTATGAAGGATGTTTAAGTGAAATTCAACTTATCCAAGAAATATTAATGTATTTTTAATTTACCAAATATATCTCACCTCAGTGTTGGCATTGGGAGAAACTTCCTTTAAAGAAATAAAAACATGCACAGTTTTAATTTTATGACATTCATTTACACTTCAGGAGAGAAATTAATCAATCAGACACTATCACTAAATAAGTATGGTAAACTGCTTTTCAGCCACAAAATCCTGGGTAACTAAGACAAGTTTTATACTTTGGGGTAGATGTTGTGTGCACATGGCCTTTCCTCTGCTCACAACTTCCACCAGGACAACACTCTGAAGTTGGGGCCAATACAAAGTGATCACCTTTGTAGAATTAACAGAAACTTTAGCTATTTGCCTTGCATGAATGTCTGTTCCCAAAGTGAAAGGACTCCCACCACCTTCTTTGTCTGCTTTTTTTGCTAGATTAATGATTTGCAAAGGATGAGCAGTAGTTAGAACATTCCAAGGTCTGGTGGACCTTGAGTCAGTGGATTTCTACACAGGATTTTACTGATTTAGGAGCATGGTCCTTGTTGGAATTCTAAAGGATAAGATTGAGTTCTACCAAAACCGTGAAAGACAAAATAATTGGGAAAAAAATTGGGTACTGCAGATGGTCAGACAGGATTGTTTGTCCAGAAATAACTCTTAATTTGTCACTGACAAATAGTTCTGTTCTTACTTCTTCTGGGTAATCACTTATGAAAATGCAGATAGCGTCACCCAGGCAGTGCCTGGTCCAGTGAAATCCTATGTCACATGTAATCCTTCTAGTAAAGCAAGTTTCCATTAGTGTTTTTTAATTAATTGGGACATTGAATTAATATCAATATCATTTACCTCACTTGATGAGCTGATGCTGGAGTCCCTCTGCTAACAGAAAGAGAACCGGTGTTAATCACCCCCCTGGATTTCAGAATTTGAAGGAAACCAGCCCCACACTTGCTCAGCTGCTCCCCAGAAGCATTAGAATCAGTGGTGTGAAAAGATTCAGGGCTGCTATGACGTCTTCCCCAGGAGTGCCAATTTTACTTGAAAAATGAGGAAAAGTTTAAATAACTTATCTGGGAACTTAAAACTTGATTTCTTTGTATTATTAAAATGAGCACAGGTATATCATCAAGAAGGATGCAAAATTGATAGAGATAATTGTAGTAAAATGAAACCTCAAAGAAAGAGCCGTACTGAATTTGTGACCCAGAATCGTTAGTTAAGTGTTTATTCCTTACTTGCTTGGGGCTCCTTTGATGTAAACAAAATGGAAATTTTAAATACAACAAATGATTTCAAAGTGGAACTAAAATTACATTAGCACTTAAAACATCTATTTATTTAGATATTTGCTTTTTCTTTTAAATATAGTATGTTATATTTACATATAGATACAAAATTGTTCCCAAGCAGATATTTTAAAAGATTGATTTTAATATACAGCAGACTACTCATCTCTGGGAGTACTGATTAACCACATGTAATGGGATAGCAGTTTTTCATGTTTTTAGAGGCAGCAATACAGCTCCTGGCCAACAGACCCCTTCTGCCCAAGGACTGTCTTCAACAGCAGAAAAGAACCATTTCAGCCCCTAGGCTGTCAGGGGCAGGCTCTACTGGGGTTTTATTTTAAATATTCATGAACCTTTTGCTTTTTCCTCTTTATTCTTTCTTTCAATAAATAAACAATATTTTCACTGGTTATCAATCAAATGGTTCAACTTCTCTGCCTCAATTTTGACTTCGTCTGGCACAACCTTGTACCTTCTTGGGTGTAATGCCGTTGTATGAGAAGTTCTATGGGGGTTAATTTAAAGTTAGGACTTTGAACATTTTAAAATTCAGTTTCTTATATTTCTGAAATAGAGGGGTTAGCCTTTTAAAAAAGGAGCATGTGGCATCCCACCTAAGCACACCGAGACGAGGGTAAGAAGGAAGCTCGGCGCTCCCCAGGACAGAAGGGCCTTACCTCAGTCTCTGCCATCATGTGTTCCTAGGAGAAGTAAAGAGAATTAATTTTATGTTTTATGACTAATAGCCAAGTAAAAAACCGATAGTTACCAAATAAAATATGTACTAAAGAAAATAGAAAATGGAGGCACTATCAGAGACACAAGGGAAATAAGTATAAAAGTCTTGAGTACTTTGTACCGAGCTAAAGAAAAGATTTAACTTCCTAGTCCACAGAGTTTAAAATAATTTGCTTTTGGATTATTGTGTATTGTGGTAAACCAGGTTCTGTTTTCTTTTAACAACTTATTTTTTACTCTCCCTTGGCTTCTGGACATGAGGCAGAAGAGTGCGGGGAAGACCACAAAGTGGATAAACTGCCCCAAAGGAGGACCTGGGCTCATTGGTGTATAAATGCTTCAGCAGGACACTTTTTCTTGGGTGGTGCCTGTAGCTCCTCTGGTACAGTGCTAGCCCCATATACTGAGGGTGACGGGTTTAAACCAGGCCTTGGCCAAACTGCAACAACAACAAAAAAAATAGCCGGGCATTGCGCAGGCTCCTGTAGTCCCAGCTACTTGGGAGGCCGAGGCAAGAGAATCGCGTAAGGCCAGGAGTTGGAGGTTGCTGTGAGCTGTGACACTATGGCACCGAGGGCGATAAAGTGAGACTCTGTCTCTTAAAAAAAAAACAAAACTTTTTCTCCACCTGGTATCTGTGCCCTATTTTCATGAGTACAGTAATAGAAGCAATGGTGGCATTATCCATAGAAAGTAAGCTCAACATATTAGTATTGGCTTAGATATCCAGCTAATAATTCAGGTCAGCATGATAATTTTTTTCTCTTTTTTAGAATTAGAGTTATCCATCATTGTTTTGATTTAAGATAATTATTTAGTAGTGCACTTGAGGGAAACCTTTTGTTGTTTTTTTTCTACTTTGTTTTGAGTGCAACGGTTTTAAAACAAAGAGTCTTCTTACCTCAGTTGCTTCATTCTGAGTTTCCTGTCAAGAAAAGGTCATCAATCGATCAAGGATGAAGATATTTTTTAACTCATAAATTGGGAGCACCTGTTTGGTCTCTCAAAAGGGAATCTATTAAAAAGATTTATTAAAAATCTAAAATCTGTTTCTAGTAGAAAATACAGATCCAAAGGTTGTTTCTAAAGAAAATAATTAGCTATGACTATGCAAAGAAGTTTCTAGTCAGGTTCACTGCATGGCTTTATCACATCCTGGGTGAAGCATTCCTGCAGCTTTGGTGATAAAAGTAAGCCAATAATTGCTTTTGTTTGTTCATTCACATAAGTGCTTAGTTGCCTTATAGGTACAATAAAGTCAATAAATCAGTAGTCTCTAGAATTCTCAGCAGAATTCATTGGTTGTTAGAAATATGTGACTGAGAAGGTCAGAAAAGGGAAAATGTCATAAAAATAGATTTTAAAAAATTAAAACATTTTTCCTACCACAAGGACATATAAATCTGCCCCACAATTTTAATAGAAACTTTGGTACCTGGATTTCTTCAATCTGTTTTTGTCTCAGAAGTTCTCTCTGCTAAAATCAATAAATTAATAAAGTATAGTATGCATAGTATGTTTTTAAAAGGGCAAACTTTTAAAATAGTTTGAATTTCAGCAGTGTTTCTTACCCTGTTCAGCTGATTAAAGTATTCCTTCGAGAGAGAAGAGAGATAGACAGTATTAATGAGACGGACACAAACGGATTGACTTCTACACTGATATTCTTGTCGCATCATTTCTAATCTTCAGTGCTTCTTCTTATGTGTTCTTTGTGGAAGCTGTCTGTGTAAGTGTGCGCTTAAAGATAGTCTTCAATCTATTCCCCTCCACCGTGTCCTTGCTTGGCTTATGTGCTGCACGAGTGTCCTGCTTGCCTTTGAGACCTTTGCAGTGCGTGCTGTAGAGTCCTTCTTACCTGTGTAAGTTCAACTGGCGTAGCCTGAAAAAAAAGTTATGAAGATTATATTAGAATTGATTCAAAGATGAGCTGTCCATCAAATTTTTAAGATAATATCCATAAACTAAAATTTGATTATCTTCTATTTGACAATGAAGTGACAAAAATAGAGAAAAGTACAACACGTTTGGGATATATTGTTTACAGTTAAGAAACATTCCACGGTAATGAGCATAGCAATTGTAAAGCTCTACGTAGGTCAGGCAAAAGAAGTTCATGTGTTTTGGAAAGAGTCAAACACTTAGGTACAAATTAAAAGTTGAAGCAGCTGTTTAAAATTTGCATATTTGTGAGTGTGTGGGTGAGCGAATGGACAGTCAATCAAATGAAGTGAAAAAAAATTTATGAACAAAAATTGAATGAATATTTCCCCAAAAAAGTATGTTTGGCTTTTAAGAATAAATGGGTAAACACTTACCTGATCAAGTCTGAGAAAATTTCTTTGTTTCAGGATTTCCTGCCGAAATTAGATTGTGAATTACAAAAATGGTAAAAACCAAAAGAATTATGTTTCGTTGTTTGTTTGAAAACTAATGTTACACTTAATTTGGCAAACCAGTGTATTTCTTAGGTAGAAGAGAAAATAATAGTTTCAGGGTTTTAAAAACTTTCCATGTACTTAGAGGATACATGTGCAGTTTTGTATAGGGACAAATTACACATGTGCGAGGACTAGTCTTTGAGTCTATCCGTCACCAAAATGTGTAAAGAAGAAACTGAATAGGGTTTTGGTCAACAAAATTGAGAGAATAATCCAAGGACTTGGGTACATATGAAGGCTGATTAAAAATCAGAATGAAACACAAAAGAGGTAAAGTCTCCATTTTTTTAATGCTGCATAGTATTCTATGGTACACATATACCATAATTTATTAATCCATTCATGGGTCGATGACTTAATAAAAAAATCAGAATGAAGAAGGCATTCAATGTTCATGATTGAAATGATAGAGAGGAGGTGAGGGGGACTCAAAGTTCCCCATAAAGAGAGCTTACCTCATGATTGTGTGGTTGATTCTGCAGAAAAATAAGAACAAGTTTAAAAAATGGCATTAGTTCATTGTAGAACTAATGAAGGTGCTTGTAGAAGGGTGTGGTAGTGATAACCAAGTCAAGATTCAACATGTAAAATGAGACAAAATTGTAAATTATATGCTTGAATGCACATAAAAGAGACAGAAATAAGAATAAATTGAAATAAACCATGTTTTTTTTTTTTTTTTTTTGAGACAGAGCCTCAAGCTGTCACCCTGGAGAGAGTGCCATGGAATCACAGCTCACAGCAACCTCCAATTCCTGGGCTCAATCGAGTCTCTTGCCTCTGCCTCCCAAGTAGCTGGGACTAGAGGCGCCTGCCACAACACCTGGCTGTTTTTTGGTTGCATCCATCATTCTTGTTTGGTGGGCCCGGGCTGGATTCGAACCCACCAGCTCAGGTGTACGTGGCTGGCACCTTAGCCCGTTGAGCCACAGGCGCCGAACCAATAAACCATGTTAACGTACTCTGTTTAAGTAACTATTTCTCTTGAATAATAAGACTTTTATTAATATAAATGTTTGTGAAAGTCCATGTGACCTCTTCTTCAAGAAGGTTTGTAAGAACAGATAACATCTGTCTGTCTATAAACTGAAGGAGTTATGCCAAAGTGAGACAGATTGTTTCACAGAGAAGGAAAAAAGGTTTTTAGGATATGTACTCCCAATACACTATCACTTAAGCTCCACAGTTTGAGCAAGTTCTTGGAATGTAGAATACTTACTTGAATGAGTTCTAGGGGTCTAACAAGAATTTCCTGTGAAAAATAATGCAAGAATTTTAAAACAAAACCAAAACAAAGCAAGCAATTGAAGTGACAATCGTAACAACACACATATAATACTATGAATTTTAACATTGTTATTTAAGAAAGTGTGTATATTAATAGCCATATTTGTCAGAGACCAAGATACTCTGGGAACAAAAAGAAATGAAAAAAATTATAATTATTTTATTGAATCTGTGTATCACTTTTGGTAGACATTTTAGAAATGTCGATTCTGCTGACCCATGAGCGTGGTCTATGTTTCCATTTGTTTACATCGTCTGTGATTTTCTTCCTCAGTAACTCAGTTCTTTTTGTACAGATCTTTTACCTTCTTGGTTAAATATATTCCTAGGTTTTATCTTCTTTGTGCTATTTGGAAAGGTATTTGAGTCTTTGCTCAGCTTGACCATTGTTGGTGTATAGGAATGCCACTGATTTGTGTGTAAATGATGTTGTAACATGAAACTTGCTGAATTTTGTAACCTGAAAACTGATTTTATAACCTGAAACTTGCTGAATTTAGTCATCAATTCCAGGAGTCTTGGAAGAATCTTAAGGATGTTCTAGACATAAGATCATACCATGGGCAAAGAGTGACAGTGTAACCTCATCTGTCTCCAATTGGATGCCCTGATCTGTAACCTCATCTGTCTCCAAATGGATGCCCTGGTCTTAACCTCATCTTTCTCCATGTGGATGCCCTGATCTGTAACCGTAGCCCTCTCCTTCCCTTGCCTGATGCTCTGGCGAGGACTTCCAGCATGGTACTGAATAGAAGTGGTAATGGTGGGTATTCTTGTCTGGTTCCAGTTCTAAGCAGGAATGCTTAGAACTTAGTATTTCCCCAGTCAGTATGATGTTGGCTGTGAGTTTGGCACATACAGCTTTTTATAATTTTGAGATATGCTCCATCTGTGCCTATTTTGTTAAGAATTCTTATCTTAGAAGGGTACAGGTGAAACTTATTAAATGTAGAATATAAATGTCTGAACACAATAACTAAGAAAATCCCATGAAGGCTATGTTAACCAGTTTGATGAAAATATTTCAAATTGTATATAGAACTAGCACATTGTACCCCATGATTGCATGATTGTACACAGCTATGATTTAACAATAAAAAAAAGAATTCTTATTGTAAAAGGGTCCTGAATTTTGTACAATGCTTTCTCTGCATTTATTGAGGTGAACATACGGTCTTTTTCTTGCATCTGCTTATGTGTTTTAAGATTAGTATTCCCAGTATCTTTTGTTTTATGAGTCATAAGGTCATTTCTATCAAGACTCTAGAACCTAAATTCTCTATAATGCTTACAGGCCTGGCAAGGGCAACAGCCACAAGGCAGGTAAGTATGAGAAGCTTCATGGTTGTCAAGGCCTGTGAAAGATGGAAAAAGAAACGAAAAATTATATTATAATACATTTTGTTTCATGAAAAAAATAATCCTTGATTTTTCAACAAAGGGTCTTATCAATACAAACAATAGTAGATTATGGTAAAAGTAGGTACACTTGAGAAGTAGAGCTTCTATAAACTTAAAATGTTTTATTTTGCTCCTCAGTGCAAGGCTTTATCATTCTCACTATCTTTCTTAGTTCTTATATTATTTAGAAATACTATTTCCTTAAAAAAGTTTTAACTCATCCATACTCTAACACCTCATCCATACTCTAACGTAAGATATTTGCCCCTTCATGTGGTGATAGGACTTCATCGGAGGAGGACAGAGCACCAATATCCAAATGCAATTAACAGAAACAACACCTTTCTTCCCAGATCATCATATTTGTTAAAGTACATAATGAACTAAAATCACTGAGAACTGTAATTAATTTTATCTGAAAAATTTTTGACAATGCATTATCCTGGTAAATATATTTGAGAGCATTCTGTTTTTTAATCATCTTAAAAAAATGCTGTCAGCACATTATACTGAAGCTGTTAACCACTATTGATTCTATCTTAAATGATCCTACCTACAACTTTGTGCTTCTGCACAGTAGGACACCCACGACATGACTACATAAAGATGACTGAATTGGAAGGAATAATAGAATTCACATGTCTTCATCATGTTTGATTTCTAGAGTTCCATCAAACTGCAAGAACCCAGAAATACTGACATTCACAGGTACTAGGAAAATGGTAGTTTTCCAGAGAAAGTAGAAAAGAAAAATCAGGTTATAATAGCCATTTGTTCATACCTCAGCTAACAAATTAATTCTGGCTTATTTTTATATACTGCTTCAGTCTACAGATTACAGAATCTAAATGCATTGTAAAGAAGGCATATTTTTAAGCCCAAATTAATTTATATCTATCATCTGTGTCATTCCAGGTATCTAAATGTAATAATATTTAAAAGTTAGTCATTTATATTTAATTGTCTATAATTCATAGTCATAGTGTAGGACTAATTTTATTACTCAAACTATATGTAACAAAAATAAACTTGAAATAGTTTGCCAGAAATGGTTTTAGATATGGTAATTACAAAATTAAATTATTTTGCACTTTTCATAAAATTGGACAAGATAATTCAAATGACTTCACTCTGATTCTCATTAAAATTATATGTCTACTTTTTGTGAAATTTTAATTATAATTATCAAAAATTGCATTTAGTCTTTATAAAATTATAGTGTTTTCAATCTAAGGCTCAAAATTCACAAATGCCTTTTCAGCTACCAGTATATTAGGAGAAGGTATTAATATTTGAAAACATATAGCAAGTTATAAATACATCCTAATAAAAAGTAGAAGAAAGACATTAGATAATGTAAAATCATAGTAATTTTACAATAAACTCTATACCTTAGACCCAAGACTGGAAAGAAGCAAGCTGGGTTGATGACCAAGGTGATGGGCGATCTCTTTGGTTCACAGCTATTTAAACCCAGGGATTAGTAAAATGCTAATTGTGTGGTTTCAGTTCATCCAATAGGTTTATGTAAATTCTAAGAAGTCCCACAATAGGAAATTAATATCCTGCCCAATTCCTTTCCCAGGAAATTCTGAGGAGAGTTTTCAACAGGAAGTGATTCATAATATGATAACAGGTTATATAGGAAATGAATTAGCATTATTAAAAAATAAAATTAAATTTCAAGATTTATGCTTATTATGGGAATGTGATTTTACATTGAATGGATGATTGAAAAGACTAATGTGTCTATGAAATTCACTTCATATCTTTTGACAAGTTTAATTCCTATAAGGGAAATCCTTGGGACAAAATAAGGTTTTCAAAATTTCTAATTTTTATCAACATAGTAGGCCATTAAAGAATTCATTATTTTACTTTTAAAATACAACTTGTATTTTATCATTTATTTTGATTATTTACTTTATAGAATAACTTCCATTATTTGTGCTCTGATCTTTTTTTCTAAGAAGGAAAACTAATTGCCCTATGTGTTTTGGTGATATTTTAGCTACTCCAGGTAATTCTTCTGTTTGTTTTATTTTAAGCATACTCATGATAGAATTCATTCACGAATTATAACACCATTTAATTAAAAGTAATATTCATTCGATAGTCATAATTTTGTTTTTTTAAAAAATTAAGTGATTTTTCTGATTTTTCATCTTTTAAGGTAAATAAAATGAAAAAACGAAGATTCCTCTTTCCAACCCCTAATTTGACTCCTAAAATTAACTGGTATTGCAAACTGTAGAAAAATATATGCTAAAGAAAATATCCATGCATAAAGAGGGCTTTAAAAAATTGTTGTCAATTGTGAGTTTGCTTTTATTTATTTATTTATTTTTTTGTAGAGACAGAGTCTCACTTTGTCACCCTTGGTAGAGCACCATGGCATCACACAGCTCACAGCAACCTCCAACTTCTGGGCTTAGGCGATTCTCTTGCCTCAGCCTCCCGAGTAGCTGGGACTACAGGTGCCCACCACAACGCCCGGCTATACATTAATGGTATCACGTAGTGCTGGTTTCATATACAATCTGATATATTTTCATCAAAATGGTTAACATAGCCTTCATGGCATTTTCTTATTATGTTATTGTGTTAAGACATTTACATTCTACATTTAGTAAGTTTCACTTGAACCCTTCTAAGATGCACCATAGGTGTGATCCCACCAATTACCCTCCCTCAACCCATCCTCCCCGCCTCCTACCCTCCCTTTCCACTTTTCCCATATTCTTGTGTTGTACTTGGGTTATAGCTTTCATTTACTTTTTCTTCCATTCTTGAGATACTTTGCTGAGAAGAATGTGTTCCAGCTCCATCCACATAAACATGAAGAGGTAAAGTCTCCAGTGAGTTTGCTTTTTATACCAGATAGGAATCATATTGTGCAGAGTGGCCATGAAGTTCATGTGCAATTATGGTCACCCCGTACATTTTAAATAATAAAAAAAAAAATGATGTCACAGTTTCATGTAGCCATACAACAGGAACATTATTCTGGGTTAAAAGACATTTCAGCGTGATTTGGGGTGCTCACACTGGTGACTGGAGACTGTTCTCTCAGCGAGTGTCCCTGCTGGCTGCACCCCAGCCCTGCTTCCTCTTCACGCAGACTCACCTAGGGCTGAGGACGAGCTCCCTCAAGGGTAACACAACACCATAGGACTTTGCTTTTGTCTTTTACTCTGAACTAAGAGTCATACTCTATGAAAATCTACTGTCATTTGTGAAAAGCTTCTGTATCCTCACCTGTTTATTTTTGTGTTCACTTATTCAGAAAAATGAAGAAGCTGGACAGGCTCTGGGGATATAAAAGTTAGCAAGACAAAATGCTGAGCGCCCACAGTATGGTGGGTGATTAACACACACACACAAACAAAAAGCCCAAGTAATTTTAATGTGTCACAGGCGGTCCAGAAATAGAGATTTGAGCAGCCTCTCTTGGAGTGCTTATGTCACACAGATGCACTTGATCCTCAGAAGTCTTAACATCACAGGAGAACCCCTGGATTTATGGAAGTGTCTAGTCTACATTATAAGACAAGTCACCTCTTAACAAATTTATATAACTGCTCTAGGAATTCTCATGAACTAAAAATCCAGGGATTTTTAAAACTACATATCAGTCTTCATTAGAATTAGGTATTAAAGAAGGCTAATTAGGTTTTCTTGGGTTTTTACAAAATAAATTATTCTTATCATTGCACAATAAAATTGTTCACTATAATTTGAGAAAACTTGTTTCATGCATTCATTGTGGATTTGTGCAGTCATTGCCAAGTCTGCAAGATTTTAAGCAGGGCCGACATGCTTCATCATGACCATCTCCCATTGCTTTTATCAGTTAAATTTGGTCAGTTCCAACCATTAACAAAGCTCAACTTGAACGAAATATTTAGGTCATTTGTGATCAGATGGGACTTGGCCTCATGAGGAAAGAAAATTGGTATTATTTTCTGGAAGTCACTATCAATTTCCTGGTGTAACAGGGTCATTTGTGGGGTGAACATATAATTGATCATTCAGTACTGAACATCTCTGATAAGGAAAAGGTGCCTTCTTAGTAATCACAATGGAACAACAGACATCAACAAGGACTTCCAAGGTGTGCCAGGGTATGGTCACTCTAGTCAAACCACATGACCACTTTTTGATTGTATTAATGTATACAGCTATGATTTAATAAAAAAAAAGAAAGAAAAACCCCGAAGAATCCCTAAACATATGGAGGTGGAGATATGGCAGATAAGGACAACTGAGTGTTGATCTTGTCCGTTTTCCAGCTTTTAGATTCTGGAAATTTTTTTTTCTTGTATTCATACTAATCAGAAAATTAGTAGGAAAATGAAAGGAACTTCACTAGCAATAGACTTAAACTTGGGGAAAAAACCCTAGGCCAAGAGGTAAATTTCACTTTGCAAAGTTATGCATATTGCTGCTACATACTTGGTTCCACACCTGAACCTGCTCCAAGGGACTCTTTTCATATCAAGAAGTTAGTAATTCAGAACATGAAATTTCAAAGATAGTTGTCATAGGTTTCTCAGAACATTTGGCAAAAGAGTGTTTAGTCTTCCAGGAAAATTTCCTTTTATTACGCAACGAACATCTAACCTTCAAGAAGGAAACTTACTGAGAAGTGTGAAGGAGATTGTACTTTTTCTCTAGAAACCCACACAAAATTTGGAACCTAAAAGAGAGCTCATACTGGACGCTCAGTAACTGCACTGTGAGTACAGAACATCGACACCCAGAAATTTACCGAAACGGAAATCAACTTGTGTTGGGAAGTTTTGTCTAGGATAAGCAGCTGACAGCACAGAGCCTACTCCTAATTCCACATTTGCCTTTAGAGTGACGTCCTTCTAAATCTGTGGTGCTTGGTCAGTCTGTCCCTGTGGCTCTACAGTCTAAGCAAGGCAAGGCTCTCGCCTCTGTCAGTTTAAATCCTGGCTGTCCCTGACCATCAGTGCAGTCCCCGGGTAAATTGGTGTGCTTTGCTGTCCCACACATTCAATAACACCCATTTTCTATGAGATTAGGAGGAAAAAGTGAGCATGATTTTTAAAAACTAAATATTTAGTAGCCAAATTATCTTCTTATTTCATGAATTTGTAAACTTTTAATAATTCAAAATTAAAGTTTTTTATTTCTCTCTATATGGGAAATGTGTAGAAAGGTGAAAACAAAATTTCTAATTGAGATCCCCAATAAAAAAAGATTTAGGGTGGTATATAAGAGGAAGGCGGAAAGGAGAACTTTGTTCCTATGTTTAATGAAGTTCTGTACTAGTTCATGCTTTCACAGAACAGTGACCGAAACAATCCTTCTCCTTCACTTTAATGTGCTACGAATCACCAGGCTCTTGTTAAATTCAGATTCAGGATCAAATTCCACAGGCCCAGGGTGCATTCTGGGACTCTGCATTTTAAGCTAGTTCTCAGAGGAGAATGGCTGATGGTCTGTAGGACATGCCTGGAGTGGTAAGGAATTAAATTTGAAAATGTAATGTATAGTCTGTCCTTTAAACTTACCCAATAGTGCAAATTTTATATAAAATACCATTGGGAAAAATGTTTAAACACGTATAACAAAAACAGAGATGTTTAAAAATACTGATTTACGTGCTCAGGAAATTGTTTATCTTCACTGCAATGTCAAAAATGAAGCATTTCTTCACCCAACCTAGGCTTTTCCTGCAGGTGGGATGCTCCCCAGTTATCTGTCTGCACAGTCCCTACACCTCCACCCTCTTGTCACCTCTGGTAAAAACAATGTGTTCCCTTTTCCACTAATGAGACCTACCTAACACATCCTTGGGAATTGAATTAAGACTCAACTCTAGTGACTACATCCTACGCATTTTTCCATAGTAAGTTATTTTCTGACAGACTGTGATTCTGAGGAAGGAAGGGATTTCTGCCAATCACAAATGTGTCTTCCTCTGACTTGGCAGAATGTTGTTTTCATAACTGATAGACTATCCTGGGTCTGAAGAGTGGATATGCTTATTTCATACTGGTTTTTGGTAATATAATGCATGATCCATCAATCCTACGATAGGGTCTTTATCCAAAGGAAATGAATTCAGTGCATCAAGGGGCTCTGCCTCCCTATGCTTACTGCAGCACTTTTCACAGCAGTCAAGGTACAAATCAGCCGGGAGGCGCCTGTGGCTCAGTGAGTAGGGTGCTGGCCCCACATACTGAGGGTGGTGGGTTCAAACCCGGCCCTGGCCAAACTGCAACCAAAAAATAAATAAATAAAAAATAAATAAAATTTAAAAAAAGATACAACTCAGCCAACAACAGATGAATGGATAAAGTAAATTAGGTGAATATATATGCCAGAATACTATTTGGCCATAAAAAAATGATATCCTGCCATTTGCGGCAAAGTAGATGGAACTGGAGAACATCATATTAGGTGAACTCAGACTGGAACAGAAAGTTAAACACCACATGTCTAACTCAGATGTGGAAGCTACAGCAAGTTGACTCGCGGAAGTGGCAGCAGGACAGAGGACAGTAGAGCTGGGAAGGCCGGGGGAGCGAGGGATGGACGGAGATTGCTGAAGGACACGGAGTTACAGCTAGGTGGGGGAACAGTGTCCCATACATCTTAGGATGAGTCTAGTGGACAATGATATACAGGGTGTCCATAAAGATTGCGTGCAATTTAAAATAGTTGACTACATAGTTTCAAATAGCTAGAAGGAGGGCATTAAATATTCCCATCACCAAGAAAAGATGAATGTTTGAGATGATGAGTGTGCCAATTGTCCTGATATGATCCCTGCACATTATATGTGTTGAAACTTCACTGTGTACTCCCTAAATATGTACAATCATTATGTCAATTACAAATTAGAAAAAAAAAGAAAAGAACAAGTGGTGACCGAGGTGGAGATGCTGGAAAGCCTGTGGTCTGGGGTCTGGGGGCAAGAGTGTCAATGGGAACAGTACAACGGCTTCTCAACAATTGAAAGTAGAGTAGTTTTATGATCCAGCAATGCATTTCTGGATATATGCCCCAAATAATTGAAAGTGTGGTTAGAATAGATGGTTATGCACCTATGATGATATAAGCATTACTCACATTAGCCAATGGAGGAAGCAATCTGAATACCCACCCATGGATAAAGAGATAAACAAAATGTGCTATGTACGTGAGAGGGAATAGTATCTATCTTTGAAAAATAATGAAATTGCAACACATGCTTCAGGATAGATGATCCTTAAGGGTGGGTGCTCTGTCAAGCAAAGTAGATGAACCACATGTGGATGAATACTGAGCGATTCCACTTGTCCGAAGCACCAAGAGGGGCCAGATGCATGGAGATGAAGTGGGGTGGTGGTGGGCAAGGTCTGGGGGGTGAGGGAATGGAGAATATTGCTTAACGGGTAGAGAGCTCTCTTTTGCAAAAATAAAAATGAGGAGTTGGAAGTTATTAAAGGTTGTACAATGATAAAAATGTACTTAAAGCACACTTAAAATGGATAAAATGATGGATTTTATAATATATGTATTTCACCACAATTTTTAAAAAGAAAGTTATTGACTTTAGGTACAATAATAAACTAATAGTAAAGGTCTAAAAATAAGATGTGATTAAAGTCACCATTTTGTAAGATCCAAATCAGTCCTTAAACAATGATTTAAAGATACAAATATCATAATGGATACATGATTTATTCAACACAAAAGATATTATAAAAATATCTAAATAAAGCATGAGAATTTCATGTTAATAATTGGAAAGAACTTTATCAATACAAAATAAATCCTAATAGTCATTTAGGATAAAATAAAACACAAAACGTTTCTTGATAAAGAGGCAGGGACCATGATTGGACCACAGGCCTGGCCCTGACAGAGCCCAGTTTCTCGCCGAGTTGAAGACAGGGAGAAGACATCTGTGAACTGGGCGTCATCGGAACCTTGGCCGAGGTGGACGGCAGCAGGGGGACTGGAAAGAGAAAACCAGGAGTGACAGAGACCCCAAGGCAGGGAGGCATTGCATAAAGCTGGTGCAATAGATAATCAGGACGTGGAAATGAAAACAGGGCCACGTGCCCCCTCTCTGACCTGTGACAGATGCAAGAGTAAGGGGCCTTTCCCCCGGGGTGATAGGGTTATAAAATGGAGTGCTATTATCCGGGGAGATTCAGGTTCAAATTTTGGCTTTTCTTGGAAGTAAGGGACATGAAAGGAGTTATAGTACATAACCTCCCCCCTCTTTATGGACACAGTTATGGGGGTATAAGGAGAGTGTAGAGAAAGAGGGAGAGCAGGCAAGTAAACTGGGGTGAGGAGACAGCAGCCTGGACTCCTTGAACAGGGCTGGATGATGTGGGGAAGTGGGAGATTGCACAGAGACACCGGGGAACCCTGACAGCGGGAGATTGCAAAGAGACACTTGGAAACCCAGGCAGTGGGAGATTGCACAGAGACACCTGGGAACCCAGGCAGTGGGAGATTGCACAGAGACACCTGGAAACCCAGGAAGTGGGAGATTGCACAGAGACACCTGGGAACCCAGGCAGTGGGAGATTGCAAAGAGACACTTGGAAACCCAGGCAGTGGGAGATCGCACAGAGACACCTGGGAACTCAGGCAGTGGGAGATTGCAAAGAGACACGTGGAAACCCAGGCAGTGGGAGAATGCACATAGACACAAGGGAACCCTGACAGTGGGAGACTGCACAGAGACACTTGGAAACCCAGGCAGTGGGAGATTGCACAGAGACACCTGGGAACTCAGGCAGTGGGAGATTGCACAGAGACACCTGGGAACCCAGTCAGTTTTAGATTGCACAGAGACACCTGGGAACTCAGGCAGTGGGAGATTGCACAGAGACACCTGGGATCCCAGGCAGTGAGAGATTGCACAGAGTCACCTGGGAACCCAGGCAGTGGGAGATTGCACAGAGACACCTGGAAACCCAGGCAGTGGGAGATTGCAAAGAGACACTTGGAAACCCAGGAAGTGGGAAATTGCACAGAGTCACCTGGAAACCCAGGCAGTGAGAGATTGCAAAGAGACACTTGGAAACCCAGGCAGTGGGAGATTGCACAGAGACACTTGGAAACCCAGGCAGTGGGAGATTGCACAGACACACCTGGGAACCCAGGCATTGGGAAATTGCAAAGAGACACTTGGAAACCCAGGCAGTGGGAGATTGCACGGAGACACTTGGAAACCGAGGCAGTGAGAGATTGCACAGAGACACTTGGAAACCCAGGCAGTGGGAGATTGCACAGAGTAATCTGGAAACCCAGGCAGTGGCAGATTGCACAGACACACCTGGGAACCCAGGCAGTGGGAGATTGCACAGAGACACCTGGGAACCCAGGCAGTGGGAGATTGCACAGAGACACCTGGAAGCCCAGTCAGTTTTAGATTGCACAGAGACACCTGGGAACCCAGGCAGTGTGAGACTGCACAGAGACACCTGGGAACCCAGACAGTGGGAGATTGCACAGAGACACCTGGAAGCCCAGTCAGTTTTAGATTGCACAGAGACACCTGGGAACCCAGGCAGTGGGAGATTGCACAGAGACACCTGCAAACCCAGGCAGCGGGAGATTGCACAGACACACCTGGGAACCCAGGCAGTGGGAGATTGCACAGGCACACCTGGAAACCCAGGCAGTGGGAGATTGCAAAGAGACACCTGGAAACCCAGGCAGTGGGAGATTGCACAGAGACACCTGGAAACCCAGTCAGTTTTAGATTGCACAGACACACCTGGGAACCCAGGCAGTGAGAGATTGCACAGAGACACTTGAAAACCCAGGCAGTCGCAGATTGCACAGACACACCTGGAAACCCAGGCAATGGGAGATTGCCCAGAGACACTTGAAAACCCAGGCAGTGGGAGATTGCACAGAGACACCTGGAAACCCAGGCAGTGGGAGATTGCAAAGAGACACCTGGAAACCCAGGCAGTGGGAGATTGCACAGAGACACCTGGGAACCCAGGCAGTGGGAGATTGCACAGAGACACCTGGAAGCCCAGTCAGTTTTAGATTGCACAGAGACACCTGGGAACCCAGGCAGTGTGAGACTGCACAGAGA
>CAUYON010171984.1:0-11404 GCA_963573935.1 Arctocebus calabarensis
TTTTTTTTTTTGGAGAGACAGAGTCTCACTTTATCACCCTTGGTAGAGTGTCATGGCATCACACAGGTCACAGCAACCTCCAACTCCTGGGCTTAGACGATTCTCTTGCCTCAGCCTCCCGAGTAGCTGAGACTATAGGCACCCACCACAATGCTGGGCTATTTCTTTTGTTTTGCAGTTCAGCCGAGGCTAGGTTTGAACCCACCACCTTTAGTATATGGGGCCGGCACCCTACTAACTGAGCCACAGGCGCCATTCTCCATCTTTTTTTCATGCTGCATAGTATTCCATGTTATACATATACCACAATTTATTAATCCATTCATGGGTCAATGGACACTTAAGCTTCTTCTATGACTTTGTCATTATGAATTGAGCTGCAATGAATAATGTGGTGCAAATATCTTTATTGTCAAGTGATTTTTGGTCCTTTGGATATACACCTAGAAGAGGAATTGCAAGATCAAATGGAAGGTCTATATTTAGATCCCTGAGTATTCTTCAAACTTCCTTCCAAAGGGAACATACTAGCTTGCATTCCCACCAGCAGTGCAGAAGTGTTCCATTTTCTCCACATCCATACCAACCTCTGTAGTTTGGGGATTTTGTGCTGTGGGCTACTCTTACTGGAGTTAGATAGTATTTCAGAGTAGTTTTGGTTTGCATTTCTCTGATGATTAAATATGATGAGCAATTTTTCATGTGTCTGTAAATCATGTGCCTGTCTTCTTCAGAGAAGCTTATGTTCTTTGAGAAAGCATTTCACTCTGTCAGACTCAGTAGCATGGTGTGGCATCACAGGTCACAGAAAGCTCCTACTCCTGAGTTTAGGCGATTCTTTTGCCTCAGTCCCCTGAGTAGCTTTGACTACAGGAGCCTACCACAACACCCTGGTATTTTTTCTTACAGTTTGTCCAGAGCCGGGTTAAAACCACCCTCATTACCTGGGGATGGACCCTACACAGTGATCCACAGTCAATGCCCATGAGACTCTATTTCAAGGATTTGTTTTACACCTACCCCAAAACATCCATTTGAGAGAAGTTTACATATTTCCTATGCCTGGCTACAGCCTCAAACTGGTCATAGTTTCACAGGTCTTATGCATGTCTACTTTGCTTGGACCAGGAAGGTAATTCTGGTCATTTTAGATTATGAAAATCTTTGTTCATTGGTTTGTTTATTTGTCTGTGCGTGTGTGTGTGGGGGGGTATTTTTGAGGTACAGTTTCTGTATGTAGCACAGGCTAGTTTTTTTGTGGCCTCAGCCTAGAGCATAGCAACCTCAAATTCCAAAAATCTGGTAATCCTCCTGCCTGAGACTCCCTTGTGGCTAGGACTACAGATGCCTTTCACAATGCCTAGATGATCTTTCACTTTTTACTGTAGACATGGTATGACTCTTGCTCACTCCATTCTCAGCACCCCCTCATTCAAGATCTCCACTCATCTCAGCATGCCAGAGGGCAGGGATTATACATTAAACTATGAGCCACAAATTTGGTCATTTTCTCTTTCTTTGTTTCCCTCTGTCCATCCCTCCATTTCTGACTCTCTCACTCTATCCTTACTTCCATCTATTCTCTCTCTCTCATTGGCCTGATCTCTCCATTTTTTCATTCCTTCATTCCTTCATTCTTCTATCTCTCCCCTATACACCTTAAGGGAAACTCTCTTATAACAAATAAGGGTCAGAGGAGATCAAACTTGCACTCTTTGTATATGATATGACTTTTATCTGGAAAACCCCAGGGATGCAACTATAAAACTCTTAGAAGTGATCAAGGAATACAGCAGTGTCTCAGACTACAGAATCAATGATCATAAATGTATAGTCTTTATATATACCAACAATAGTCAACCTTAAATCCAGTCAAGTACTCTATTCTTTTTACAGTAGTTTCAAAGAAGATGATAGGTTTGGGAGTTTACCTAATAAAGGACATGATCAAGTTTTCCTTATCTATAAGGAAAACTATGAAACTCTAAGAAAAGAAATAGTTGAAGACATTAACAAACAGAAAAAACATACCATGCTCATGGCTAGGAAAAATCAACAATGTTAAAATGTCCATACTACCAGCAAAGCAATATCCAATTTTAATGCAATCCCTACTAAGCCCCACCATCATACTTTAAAGATCTCAAAAGAATAATATTTTGTTTTATACAGAATCACAAAAAGCCTTGAATAGCCAAGACATTACTCAGAAACGAAAACAAATCAGGAAGAATCACACTAGCATACCTTAGACTGTACTATAAATTGATAGTGATCAAAACAGCATGGTACTGGCACAAAAACAGAGAGATAGATATACGGAACAAAATAGAAAATCAAGAGATGAACCCAGCTACTTTGCATCATTTGATCTACAATAAGCCAATTAATAACATTCAGTGGGGCAAAGACTCCTTATTTAAGAAATCATGCTGGGTGAACTGGCTGATGACCTGTTGAAGACTGAAATTGGACACACACATTCAATATTAATTAAGATAGACTCTGATTGGATTAAAGATTTAAACTTAAGACATGAAACTATAGAAATTCTAGAAGAAAGTCCAGGGAAACACTTGAAGAAATCAGCCTGGGCAAACATTTTTTGAGAAGACCCCCCAGATAATTGAAGCAACAGCAAAAATACAGTACTGGGATCTGATAAAAATAAAAATATTTTGCACAGTCAATAACACAGTAAGTAAAGCAAGCAGACAGTCCTCAGAATAGGAGAAGATATTTGCAGGTTATGTTTCTGACAAAATTTTAACATCCAGAATCCACAGAGAACTCAAAAGTATTATCGAGACAAGAACAAGTGATCCCATCTCTGTGTGGGCAAGGGACTTGAAGAGAAACTTTTCTGAAAAAGAGAGGTGCATGGCCTACAGACACATTTAAAAATGCTCTTCATCCTTAATGATCAGAGAAATGCAAATGAAAACCACTTTGAGATATCATCTAACTCCAGTGAAAGATGGAGACTTTACCTCTTTTGTGTTTACATGGATGGAGCTGGAACATATTCTTCTTAGCAAAGTATCTCAAGAATGGAAGAAAAAGTATCCAATGTACTCAGCCCTAATATGAAAAAATGGAGCATTTTAACTGTAAGATAGTATCAGTTTTCAAGAACATTAAAAAAAAAAAAAAACTATTAGGCTGCAGAAATGGATCACCAAACCAAGGTCCAAGGCATAAAACAAATGTCAAAACTTATGAAAAGAGAAAAGTGTGTTCATCCCTGGCAGAAATATGCCTCAGTTCAGGAAAGAGAGAGGAAATAATACGCTTTATTCTTTCCTTTTTCAAGGATACAAACTCTTTCAAGTTAGTAACATTTTCTATTTATTAAATTCTGTTTACATGGAAATGTAAGTTTTGACTTGTACCCATTCATTAAACCAGCAAGCTCAACAGAATTAGATAATGCACATATTTGCTAAACCTGTATATCTTAATGAATACCCTGAAATATTAGTAATCTCTTATCGTTGCTAGCAACTTGTAGATAAATGCTGCTGTAACAACTTACGTCTGACTTCAGGGACAAACGGCTATGTCAGTCACATTAGGTCTTAGAACATTCACCCTTTATTAATATGAGGGTGACATTAATAAAATGCCAGAGTACAGACCTCTGAAAATTTTCTCCTCCATATAATCAGTGTTTTAATTTATATATATATGTGTGTGTGTGCATATATATGCATATATGTGTGTGTGTATATGCGTGTGTATATGTGTGTATATATATTTAGGTTAATGTGAGGGTACAAACAACCAGGTCACTATATTTGAGTTTTTAGATAGAGTCTCTTGTATAGTTGTGTCTATACCCAACGATGTGCCATACACCCCTATATTTTGCCCATTAAATGCCTTGAACACCCCCACGCTCCCCCTGCCTTTCCCCTTCCAGAGTATTTTAAAACATGCAAAAATGATATTAATAATAAAGTTCCATGTCCATAAAAATGTCATCATAACAGTCACATTTAACTTCATGTATCATCTGTGCCCATGTCCCCAGTGTAGTGGCCATGTAGCGTATTTGGAACATAGACCAAAAAGTTCCAAAAGCCAGAATTATTTGCTATCTACCCTTTCAAAAGAAAACATACAGAGGCAAGGACAGATGAATCGCTCAAAGGACGTCACTCAGGTTAAAAATAACATAGAAGCTCACAATGGTCTGCAAAGCACACACCATGACATTGTGAGCTTTTAAATATGTATGTGCTGATAAGAGGATGTTTTGGTTTTTTCACTCTTAATATGTAATCGTAAGTGCCTAAGTGAGGTTTATGGTGCTATCCGTTGATCGCAAGTTCACCAGAGACCACAATGCCTTCTTGCTCACCATTATAACTTCAGCCCTAGAACGACATGGGGAGCAAGGCAGATACTGAAGAGTTTTTGAAATGACAAATATAGAAAGGAATATATAAACATTAATTTTTCACTGATTTCAAAAGAAACAGATGTTCCCATTATAAAGGCTGCAAAAATGTAATTTAGGGAGTGAGATTGTAGGATTCTCATCTCCACTTTTGGTTTTTGACTTTTTTTTATTAAATCATAGCTGTGTACATTAATGCAATCATGGGATACAATGTGTTAGTTTCATATACAATTTGAAATATTTTCAAACTGATTAAAATAGCCTTCGTGGCATTTTTTTAGTTATTGTGTTCAGACATTTATATTCTACTTTTAGTAAGTGTCCCCGTACCCTTCTAAGATGCAGAGTAGGTGTGGGCTCACCAATTACCCTCCCTCCACCCCAATCTCCCCCCTTCCCCTCCCTACCCCTTTCCCCATATTCTTGAGCTATAATTGGGTTATATATAGCTTTCATATGAAAGCTATAAATTACCTTTATAGTAGAGCTGAGTACGTTGGATACTTTTTCTTCCATTCTTGAAATACTTTGCTAAGAAGAATATGTTTCAGCTCCATCCATATAAACATGAAAGAGGTACAGTCTCCATCTTTCTTTAAGGCTGCATAATATTCCATAGTGTACATATACCACAATTTATTAATCCATTTGTGGGTCAATGGGCACTTGGGCTTCTTCCATGTCTTAGCAATTATGAATTGTGCTGCAATAAACATTCTGGTACAAATATCTTTGTTATAATGTGATTTTTGGTCTTCTGGGTTTATACCTAGTACAGGAATTATAGGATCAAATGACAGGTCTACTTTTAGATCTCTAAGTATTCTCCAAACATCTTTCCAAAAGGAACGTATTAGTGTGCATTCCCGCCAGCAGTGTAGAAGTGTTCCCTTTTCTCCATATCCACGCCAATATCTCTGGTTTGGGTATTTTGTTATGTGGGCTAATCTTACTGGAGTTAGGTGATATCTCAAAGTAGTTTTGAGTTGCATTTCTCTGATGAGTAAGGATGGTGAGCATTTTTTCATGTGTCTGTAGGTCATGCACCTGTCTTCTTCAGAGAATTTTCTCTTCAAGTCTCTTGCCCACCCTGAGATGGGATCACTTGTACTTTTCTTGCTAATACGTTGGAGTTCTCTGTGTATTCTGCTTATTAAACCTTCGTCTGAGGCATAACCTGCAAATATTTTCTCTCATTCTGAGGGCTGTCTCCTTGCTATACTTACTATGTTCTTGGCTGTGCAGAAGCTTTTTTCCTTTGATCAGGTCCCAGTAGTGTATTTTTGATGCTACTTCAATTGCCTGGCAGGGTATCCTCATAAAATATTCGCCCAGGCCAATTCCTTCAAGAGTTTTCCCAGCACTTTCTTCTACTATTTTTATTGTTTAAGTTTAAATCTTTAGTCCAGTGAGAGTCTATATTAGTTAATGGTGAGAGGTGTGGGTCCAGTTTCATTCTTCTACAGGTTGCCAGCCAGTTCACCCAGCACCATTTGTTAAATAGGGAATCTTTTCCCCACTGAATGTTTTTAATAGGCTTGTCAAAGATCAAGTAACAGTAAGTAGCTGGGTTCATATCTTGGTTCTCTATTCCGTTCCATACAACTTGTTTTTGACTGTTTCTTAATGAAGTCATCCAATTCCCTGTCTGTATACTGTGGCCTGCCTACTAGTAACAAATGAATTACGGTTCTGCTGCCCTTCAGAAAGGGTGGCACGGGGCGGCTTAGGAGATGCTTATGTTCACTTAGATGGAAAGCTTAATTTCACTATAAAAAACTAGAGAAATCTAAACACTAGGACTCCAGGAAGCCTTCAAGATGAATGAAGTTGGCATATTCTTTTCCTTTTTTAATAAGTGGCAGATCCTTAAAGAAACAGAAACTTGGAGGAAGGGATCAGAACAAATTGGAGTCCCCTTGGGCTGGGTTCAGGCTGCAGCTGCAGTTAGCAGAGGATGGGGACGACGGATGGAGAGGCTGCCGTCTCCCTGGCCTGAGCAGGGGGGAGGGGGAAGAGCCTGGACTAGCCCGGTCTGACACACAGAAACGAAAAGATTCTGGAAGGAAGAGATCTTAAAAAGGGGCTGCCCTAAGAGTCTATGAATAATCCCTATCCAAGCCTCTGGCTCAAACTAAAAGATGCATGGGTAGGGAACATTCTAGCAGCTAAGTTAAGAAGAACCAAATGCTATTTGAACTGTTGCCCACAACCACCACGCGTTTGTTATTTGAGTCTACGCAAGTTAATTGCCTGCTTAAACATACCATCACCACTTTCTGTAAAAATACACACATCCGTATTACAGAATCCAGAAGGTCCACAACGTTCTCATTCACAACCTCCAGGATACAATTCAACGTTATCAACAGACAAAGGATTAGGACAACGTGACCTTGCCATGCGAAAGGACAAGAGAGGGCAGATCTCAGATGGCGTAGACAGGATTCTAACACCCCTACTCTAATGCTGCACAACAAAGGAAAAAATATTCCTTATAATGAATGAAAAAATTAAGAATTTTAACAGAGAAAATTTCAAAATAAAGTAAAACAACCAATTTAAAATGTCAGATTTGAAATGATTCAACTTTGTCTTTTTTTTTGATACCTTAAAATGATGCAAAGGTGATAACAACCATTCTCAGTTTTACTTTCAGTACACTATCTAGTAAAACTCACAAAATATTCAGCACATTCGTATAAGATGGGCTTTGAGTTAGATGATTTTGCCCAGCTACAGGCTAATCTGGTTTTCCGTGTGAGTTCTGTTTTCAAAGTCTTCGCAGTACTATTCAGAAATATGCTCTGTATATGCCACCCAGGGCCCAGTTGGAGAGCTGAGGGATTGTGTTCATGTAACTGTTCTGAGTGTGTTTAAGGTAGGCTGGGCTAAGCTGTGATATCAGTAGATTAGGTACAATAAATATATTTCAACTTACAATAATATCAACTTATGAGGGGTATGTTGGGAACCACCTTACAAGTCTAGGAATATTAGTATTTTATGTTTTTAAATCATTTTATGAGGGTGGCACCTGTGGCTCAGTGAGTAGGGCGCCAGCTCCATATACCGAGGGTTGCGGGTTCAAACCCGGCCCCGGCCAAACTGCAACAAAAAAAAAAATAGCCGGACGTTGTGGCAGATGCCTGTAGTCCCAGCTACTCGGGAAGCTGAGGCAAGAGAATCGCCTAAGCCCAGGAATTGGAGGTTGCTGTGAGTTGTGTGACACCATGGCACTCTACTGAGGGCGATAAAGTGAGACTATGTCTCTACAAAAAATAAATAAATATATAAAATCATTTTATGACTTTATCAGCATAATTAATAGAAGAAAGGAGGCTCGGCGCCCGTGGCTCAACAGGCTAAGGTGCCAGCCACGTACACCTGAGCTGGCAGGTTCAAATCCAGCCCAGGCCGCCAAACAACAATCATGGCTGCAACCAAAAAATAGCGGGGCGTTGTGGCGAGTGCCTGTAGTCCCAGCTATTTAGGAGGTGGAGGCAAGAGACTCGCTTGAGCCCAGGAATTGGAGGTTGCTGTGAGCTGTGATGCCACAGCACTCTATCCAGGGTGACAGCTTGAGGCTCTGTCTCAAAAAAAAAAAAAAGAAAGGAAACAGTCAATCGACTTAAAGATAGTTCAGCCGAAATTATGCACTCTGAAAAAATAGAAATCAAAATCAAAATATATGGTGAGAATACATCTAATGATATTTTAAACTCATATTGTGAAACTAATACTATATTAGACTCATAACGAATTTTTAGTCAATGAATAATTGATATTGAGGTACACAAGAGAAAGGAGAGAGAAAATGGGGCAGCAAAAGGTATCAAAATGAATAAGAATAGAAGAATTCTGCCCCAAATTGATTGAAAACACATATTTTAGATCAAGAAGCTTAGTTAGCTCAAATAAGATTTTTAAATTTCAGACTAAAAGCCAAAGACAAACACCAAATGTTGGAATAATCAAAATAACATGATATGTTACATACAGGAAAAAAACCTTGAAACTGTGATTGTCCCATCAGAAACTAGGCATGCCAGGGGCAGTGAAATAGTATCTTTAAAATACTAACAAAACAAAACAAAAAAAGACTATGAAAAATCCTATATCCCGTGAGAACATATTTCAATAATGAAGGCAAAATGAAAACATTTTCAGGAAGGGAAAACTAATATAATTCATCATCAGCGGAACTTGCAGCACAAGAAATACATAAGGCAATTCTTCAAACTGACAAGAAATGATCCCAGAGACCAACTCCAATGGTCGAAAGGAATGAAGAGCATTGCAAATAATAAAGAAGATGAAGGGACATTTCTTCTCAGTTTATTTTTAATACTGTCTGTGGCAAAAGCTGTAACTTTTATTTGTCGGGCTTATAATACATGTACATCATAGACATAATACATGTGTTCACTAAAGAACAAAAGGAAGGTATGTAAGGCTGCTCAGCAGTGTCTGTGGTTAATAACCTGATATATGAATTTTAAGTCTAATTCAACAATTGATCAGAATAACAAAAGTTATAACATTCTGATTTAAAACTTATTTGAAATACCCTAATAAGAAAATAATAATCTGTAGCATGAAGGAATATGTTAACTTTTCAAACAATGTATTTGTGATAGCCTATGCATTTTAAACATACAGTAAATTCCATATTTTAAATACCCCTACGTCACCTTGAATGTCAGCTGAAAGCCAGAATTATTTAAAGCATTTACATTCTTACTCTCATTTTCAAAAAGAGTTCTACTATCATTACAAACATATATTTGAATTTGCTGTAGTGGAACTGTTTGATCTACATGCAATGCTACATTCTTTTAAAATCAGTAGTATATTTTAATCACTCCTCCCTGAGCTTTATTACATTTCAAATATTGATAACGTGATGTTTTCAATGTACAAACAGATTTTTTCAAACTCACCTTTGACAACTTCTGAAGGCATTGATTACATGGAGAAAAATACTATTTTGGAGCACTGGCAAATTATTTCAAGTGTTAAGGTAATCAAAAATTTTCTTAATGTTTATGAAATAAGATTTTATAAGTGGAGACAAGATTCAAAAGCTGTTTTTCCTGCAGATATTTTCAAATAGCTAATATCTACAGGCTTAAAATTATTTTTAGGAAATACTTGTACTTTAACTTATAATCATATTTATAAGAGACACATGATTATCAAGAAAATCACCAGCTTTTGATTAGTTATACAAGGTAATATTTTGTCTGTTTTCCCAGTATAGCTTATATTATTATTATCCGCACTTTACAAGTAACTAGCTAGCTGATTGACAGAGCCAGGATTCAAACCCATCTAGTCTAACTCTGGAGATTTCAGATCAACCCAGATGATATGGTTACATGCTATCTCTCTATATAAGATCTCAGTTTTGATATGGATTGCCTCCATTTTACCTCTAACCTAGACTATTTTTTTTAAAAAAAGCACAAACAGTGAGGGGGAAAAGGCAGAAAGTAAAGAGGGAGAGAAGAAAACAGCCAGTGAAGGAAACAGTTCAGAGGGAATCACAGTGGCAGAGCTTTGTTATCTAACTCCATGGGGAAGAGGCAAGCAAGAGAAAAACAAAAGCAGCCACAGATTGAAAAGAAGAAGGTACATAAGTGTATTTTATATTTTAAAAAGTCTTCTGAGTAAAAGAAAGAAACAGCGGGGCAACAGTAAGGAGAGAAACATAGACTTGACAATTCACGAACCCACAGTGGCTAAGGGCTGGGAGCCAGATTCCATATCACCGTATAACACAACTAAAGCCATAATAACCAGTTTCCTGCATTCCAGGCAGCGATTTGTCCTATTTGTGAAGCTGCTCCCTTTTTGGTGACAAAGTTGGCAGATTCCTAACTATGATTAAAAATTCTTTTGAAAAGTAATTTTTCACATCAAAGCCACACAATAAGAAACTCCCTATTACCTATACAGAAGTTAAAAGTAGCAACACCAAAATTATTCAGAAATGTACTGAACATCTACTTTTGTTTGAAAGCTAGGTGCTTCTGATAAGATTTACTAACAATATCTCATTTAGTTCTTAACAACCATCCGATGAATTTAGCATCGTTATTTCTTCCCTTAAAGTTGTGAAAAACAAGGCTTGAAATTTTTCAAGATCTTACAGCTAAGGAGTAACAGACCCAAGCTTCTAATCCACGTGTGTAATATTTACATACAACATTTTCAAACTAACATTTGAACATTTTTTCAGGCAAACATTTGCTTGCATTAAATTATCTCCAGGGCAATAACTGTATTTTAACATTTAATTGAATTTATTTGAACAAAGTACCACTCTTATAAAAATAACCAGCCTTCTGTTATGCCAGGCAACATATAAACCCATCTGAAATAAGCAGGCATAGAGTCATCTTTTGCCCTCTCACATATCTTAATCTGGTAATGAATGTTGAATGAATGAAGTTCATTACTTAATACAGGACAAAATGAATCAATGTCTGGCTCCAGTGTCACTTCAAAGTCTACTGAGCAGCCTGTAAGAGCTTTCTAATCAGGCTTATTAAACAAGTGTTATTAGACAGATCTGAAATTGGTCTTGCCAGAAGCAAAGAAATTTCACTAATTAATCTATGTAGTACCATAGTTTAAAATTTTCATACAGAGTCAAGAGAGCTGAAAAATCCCAATTATTAATATTATTTAAATAGGCCTATCTGAATTCTAGGAAGTCATATACGAGAATCTGATATAATATTTTAGAATCATCAATATTTTGAAAGTGGTTAAAGACTATAAAATTAAACACTATAATTATTAATATGTAAATCTTAGACATGGTTCTGCTTCCCTGTTGAAATACTTGGGGGTGAAAAGGAAAGAGGGGAGGGTAAAAGGAAGGAAGGGAGGGAGAGAGATAGGGAGGGAGGAAGAGATAGAAGGAAAGAAGGGAGGGAGAAAGGGATGGATGGAAAGAAGGGAGGGAAGAAGGGAGGGAAGGAAAGAAGG
>CAUYON010171985.1:0-55213 GCA_963573935.1 Arctocebus calabarensis
AGTGATCAAGAAAATGCCATGAAGGCTATCTGTAACAGTACGATCAAAATATTTCTGATTGTATATGAAGCACATTGTGCCCTATGATTGCACCAATGTACACAATTATGATTCAATAAAATTATTTAAAAAAAAAGAAAATAGTCCAAAAAAAAATAAATGCACACATACAGAAAATTAAAGCATGCCATGTGTGGACCAATGGCACATTACATTATGAACCAAAGGTTAGAAACATGATTACTCCAGTTACGTGTGCCTAAGTTCCATTTAAAAAGAAAAGGGGGTAGGGATTTAATTAAATGACTTGCCTATGGTCTCAAGGCTTGTTAAATGGCTGAGCTAGGATTTGAACATAGGGAGTCTGGCTCCAGAACCCATGCTCTTAACCACTGTTGTCTCTTCCATAGTCCAGGCTGGTCCCTGATGGAAAGGAAACAGGGTATAGTATGAAACCTGGAGGTCTTACCATACCCAGCCACCATGATAAAGGCACTACTGAGCCATCAAAGCGGACCCAGGGTGCTCCAAATTCACAGAATCCAGATTTACCACTTCTTCCAACTGAGCCAAAGGTGAAATTTCATGTAGGAGGAGAGAAGCTTTGGGTACATAGGAAGGTACTTCAGGACTTACGAGTCCAGTCCTAAGTACATTATTTGACTTTTTGCTCAACAAGGGAAAGTAAATATTTGTACAGCTCTCTCCACAGAACTCAGGGCTAATGACAGAGATGGCTCGAAAGGTCAACCTAGGAACAGGGGCAGCTGTTGGCCGGGTACGAACGCATGGTTCGTTGAGCCTTTTCTTCACGCTCCCGTTCCTCTGCCTGCTGCGCACCCACACGATGGCCCACAAACAGATCTACTACTCCGACAAGTACTTCGACGAGCACTACGAGTCCCGGCATGTCCTGTTACCCAGAGAACTTTCCAAACAAGTAACTAAAACCCATCTGATGTCTGAAGAAGAGTGGAGGAGACTCGGCGTCCAACAGAGTCTAGGCTGGGTTCATTACATGATTCATGAGCCAGAACCGCATATTCTTCTCTTTAGACCACCTCTTCCAAAAGATCAACAAAAATGAAGTATATCTGGGATTGGATCGTCAATTGAATCTTTTTCAAAATTTAATGTATATGTGTATATAAGGTAGTATTCAGTGAATACTTGAAAAATGTATAAATCATTCATCCATACCTGTGCATGAGCTGTATTATTCACAGCAACAGAGCTCAGTTAAATGCAACTGCAAGTAGGTTACTGTAGGATGTTTAAGATAAAATTTCTGCTAGTTAGTTTTTCTCTTAATATAAGTGCCTGTTTGACTTGTTACTATTCTTAAATAAAGTTTGTATGTTGCATTAAAAAAAAAAAAGATAATGAATGAGCTTGTAGGCGGAGGCCAAGGTACACCTGCAGACTGACTCGCCCAGGGCTGGTCTTCTTGCTCAGGTGGCACAACAAGGGGCTCAATGAGAGCCTCTTCCATCACTGGCAGGACCAAGGCATTGTTCTCTGTATGACCTTCTGTTGGATTTCAGAGTCCACCCAGAAAATTTAGGCTATGTGGAGTGGAAGGTATGAGAGGAAAGGTACTAAATTCCCAGTCCCCATCAGACCCCAGGCAGTCTGCACTACTCTCCATCCCTATTTTAATGCCTTCAAAGGACTTGAGCTTCAGAGGGCTTGATATAGAGGCCAACCACATACTAGCACTAGAACAAAGGCAAGGACAAAAGCATTTGAGATTTGGCTTTTAGCCCAGTCAAAACAGATCAAGGACAATCTGCCTACCCCTATCCTGCAGCCTGCCAAGAAGGGATTCTGGTTAATCTTCTGCAACCTGGGGCCCATTGGTTACAGGCAGCCAGTGGGCCAGGCAGTCATTAGTGAAGCAGGCCTCCCTGACCTGCTGCCTCTAACATCTCCCAACAAGTCCCGTGACCTCTGCTACAAATTGGAGTCAGGTTCATAATTCCCTAAATAGAGGGAAGGCAAATGTCGTGATGTTGAGGCCATCAGAGATGGATGGAACTTGACCACCTCCTGATTATGAAAAGGAGGCTGGACTTGTAAGTCCTGAAGTACCTTCCTGTGTACCCAAAGCTTGTCTCCTTCTATATGAAATTCGACCTTTGGCTCAGTTGGAAGAAGTGGTAAGTCTGGAATCAGTGAAGTTGGAGCACCCTGGGTCCACTCTCCTGTTCTCTATCTCTTCTCAGGCTTTAAGCCTGTTCCCAGATTTTCCATCAGCAAGAAGGCTGGTAAACTCAGACCTGCAATGGTTCCTGGCTGACCCAACACATGGAAGAGGTGTAGAATTTTTATTTTCATCACAGAATTTTAGAAAAAGAACCTTCTTTGGACCCACTGGAATGGAGCTCGATAATCTGTGTTTTAATAAATCTGTCCAAGGAAACGTGGATACAGAATCTTCAACCTATACTTGGGGAAATACTACAGTAGGACAGGCTCCAAAATTCTAAGTGATAGGGGTAGAAACTCAGAATATTCTCCTATAGAAATGGCAGGTAGCTCCCAGGACAATGTATTGATAATGATGTGACTTGTGTTCAAAACAACAAAACAGACAAAAATAATAGTAATAGTAATTAATAATTGCTGGTGCACAGCACTTTTTTACCAAACCTTGTCCTAAGTATTTGGAATGCAGTAACTAATTCTTACAACTCTGTAAGATGGGTTCTACAATCCCCTTCCTTAAGGAGGAAACATAAGGGAACTGATTGGCCGGGGGCCAGGTTTGAACCCACCACCTCTGGTATATGGGGCCGGCGCCCCACTCCTTGAGCCATAGGTTTCTATTTTTTAATTATTTTAATTATTTCAGAATATTACAGAGGTATGCATATTTTGGTGTCATAGCTTGTTTCACACATTTCAGGTCAAACTTTTGTTTTGTTTTTTGCAGTTTTGGGCTGGGGCTGGGTTTGAACCCACCACCTCCAGTATATGGGGCTGGCGCCCTACTCCTTTGAGCCACAGGCGCCACCCGTCAAGACAAAGTTTTAAGTGTGCCCTTCATCCAGCAGAGTCCATGTTCTTAATCACTGATCTACACTGACTACCTACCATAATGGTTTGAGACCATTTATGGTACAGAAGGAAGCTCTGACTTTGAAATTTGATTTACAAGTTTACACATGATGGCTTTACTCCCCGCTACTGAAATATTCCTGTTCCTCTACTCCCATCATGTGAGCTCAGACCTAGAATAGTCTAATTATATTGCCAGGAGACTGATCAGTGCTGGAATCTACCTCTGTGAGATCCCAGATAACAACCCATTCATCCAATAAGTATTTATGGGCCAATTGTTACCAACAAGATACAAATGCCCCCTGTCTTCATGTACCTTATAGTCTGATACCTACATAACTCCAAATGCCCATTTCTAGGGTTTAAAAGGGCTCAGAAATCAAAATATGATTAAAACAGTGTTCTGAGGGTTCAAAGACACTACCATGAATGTTTTATAAGCTATATCATGGGTTAAATAGGTTTTGAAAAGACACTGCTATGAATGTTTTATAAGCTATATGATGGGTTAAATAGGCTTTGACTATCTCATACTCATAGAACTTAGCACACTATTAGATATTGTGTAGGTATTTTTCAGCTTATTTAGAGATTTTTCAGGAGAACACTGAAAACAAATAAATGTAATTAGAATGTCCTCCTGGTTGCCCCTGAAAGTAAGGACACAGTCATTAAAGAGTTGAAAAACAAGACCCCCCCAAAAAAAGTAAAAATAAATAAAAAAGAAAAATAAGACCCAGCCATTCATTTCTGATAGTATCAAAAGCTACTTCTTAAATTTCACATTGAAAATGTCCAAAAGTCCTGGATAAAATATTTTTCAATTGTTTTAAAAAATCTATAAACTGTCAGATACATAAGGAATTTTCTAGCCAGAGAAATAAGTGTAAGCAGGAGCCCAGAGAAATTATTGGGATACTGTGTCATCTGATTATCATCCACAGGTGATTTCCTAAACCAGCTGGACTTGAGCTTTGATTTTTCACAGCCTAATGGGGCACTGAAAATGTGAAACAAAGGTCAAAATATCCAAAGAGTCTGATAGGAGATAACCCTCATAAAGCTGGAACCCCCAAAAGTCACACTTGTAAAAACGTGTTAAAAATACAAATTACCCCTGCCCCTAGAACAGTAAGGAAAAGCCACTCTCAGATTTCCACACTGAGTTTGAGTAGTAAGGAAGGGAACTAGGCAACTCCACTAAAAACCTAGAACCACAAGCCAGCCTTCCTGTGGATTTGCAACCTGACGTTAAGAATTTCATTTAGCATGATTCCAGACCAGCAGCCCTTAAGTGTCTAGAAAGAACAAAGACAAATCCTCTCTAAAGGAACACAGGACTCCAAAAATTCCCACCAATAAAATCCAAAGGAAAATAAGCAACTTATAGTAAAACAAAAATAATAACATTTGAAACCAAGAAAATTTAGACATACAAGGAAATAAGCCAAGAATTACAACAACAGAGCTTTAAAGGCCTCAGATAATATAATCATTACTTATTGATTATGTTTAATGTTTGAAAAAATTGAGAATATAATCATTGAAATAAAAACTAAATGGAGAGATTTGATTGCTGATTAGATACAACTAAAGGCATAAAGATATAAAAAATGAGAATGTAGGGCAGCGCCTGTGGCTCATTGAGTATATACCGAAGGTGGCGGGTTCAAACTGGGCCTCGGCCGAATTGCAAAAACAGAAAAATAGCCGGGCGTTGTGGTGGACGCCTGTGGTCCCAGCTACTCGGGAAGCTGAGGCAAGAGAACCGCCTAAGTCCAGGAGTTGGAGGTTGCCGTGAGCTGTGTGAGCCACGGCACTCTACCAAGGGTGACATTCAGTGAGACTCTGTCTCAAAAAAAAAAAAGTAGTGCTCCAGGTGAGACTCGAACTCACAGCCTCGGTTCACTCTGCAGCAGGACATAGTTACCGTGCGCTAGCCAATTACGCCACTGGAGCACTGGCTCCGCCCTTCCTCATAAGACTCTTTCAGTTGGTCACAGCCACTTGACGTCACTGGACAGTTCCGCGTGCTGTTACATATGCAAATTAAAAAAAAAAGTAGCCGGGCGTTGTGGCGGGCGCCTGTAGTCCCAGCTACTTGGGAGACTGAGGCAAGAGAATCGCCTAAGCCCAGGAGTTGGAGGTTGCTGTGAGCTGTGTGCCGCCATGGCACTCTACCGAGGGTGATAAAGTAAGACTCTGTCTCTACAAAAAAAAAAGAAAATGAGAATGTAGAACTAAAAGAAATTATCCAAAATGTAATACACTAACGTAAATTTGTAATACACAAATGTGATTCGTAATTATCCAAAATGTAAGATGAAGAAGTAAGAAGGATGAAAGAAAGATTAAGAGATGGGAAGACAGAGTTAGATGAACTGACGCATCACTAAATGTGATCCCAGAAGAATGGAGAATGAGGCACAGTCTGTATTTGAAGGGATCACAGATGAGAACGTTCAGAAACCTGATGAGAAAGACATACACCTACAGACTTAAGAAGCTCAAAAACTCTCACACAGAATAAGTAAAGACAACATATGGTAGAGAATTCAAACACAAAGACCACATTTCAAAAACGACCTGAAAGCTATGAGTAATAACTTTCAAAGGCATGAGGATTAAAACCGACCACTGGCTTTTCAAAGAACCAATGGAAAACAGAATATAGTAAAATTATACCTTCATTGTGAATGAACCTGTACCAAAATATGGCAGTCCCAGTGCATACAGCAGACACAACAGTCAGCTGTGCTGATAAGCAGGCCCTTGTGTGTGCTGGAATTTGGAATGAGCAGACAGGCTCAGGCCCTACTTGAGTCCCTTCATTAATAGAGAGCCTGGAACATCACCCTCCCCCTATGTAAGGCCCAGGGCCACGAAACAAATGTAGTCTTGTGAGGAGGCATTCTTTCCTTGGTCATCACATCAAAATCTTCAAATCAATTTAGACCTATAGATCTTAGGTTCGAGAGAGAAATAAGCAACTTCACTGCTGAGAGATCATTTGAATTTGGGCACTCATGTTGGTTTGAATTACTAAGAGTGCAATGGGTTCCTAGGAACATACATTTAGTGGATCTGGGGGTGACATGTGTACATAGGACCTAGTGCCTGCTTGCCTGGCTGCTTTTATAAGCCATGAGTGCAACTAGTATACTCCATCACAGACAGGGTCCCTGGCCCTCTTTTAATGGCAGCCTGGTATTACAGGACACTTTTGTACTGTGGCTGTTTCACTTGTTACAGCTAACTAGTGGGAATCTTCTCTCTTCCCTGACCAAAAAAGGTGGAACTCTCCAAATTCTGACTACAGAGTGAGGACCCTAGCTCTCTCTCTACCCTGGACTCACTGTTCCTTTTCCTCTCCTGCACTGTGGGGGCATTGTTAGTGAAATTAAAATATATCTGGGCCAGGCATGGTGGCTCATGCCTGTAATCCCAGCCCTGAGGAAGGCCGAGGTGAGAGGATTGCTTCAGCTCAGGAATCGGAGACCAGCCTGAGCAAAATCGAGTCCCTATCTCTACTAAAAATAGAAAAACTAGCTGGGCATTGTGGTGGGTGCCTGTAGTTCCAACTACTCGGGAGGTTGAGGCAACAGGATCATTTGAAACCTAGAGTTTGAGGTTGCTGTGAGATATGACCCTATGCACCACGGTACTCTACTCAGGGTGACGGAGTGAGGCTCTGTCTCAAAACTAAGAAAAAAGAGAGAGAGAAAGAAAGAAAACCCATATCTGGAATGACTATTCTTACCTAAGGACCTACTCAGTTAAAAGAAAAAGAATCTTTTCTTGATTCCACCTTTGTATCCAGGAATTTAGTCTTTAGCCTCATGAAAGCAACTTGCCAGGATGAGGCTCCAGACAGTAATTCCTCAGGACACCTCTGGCCATGCATCAGCAAGTGCCCTCTGCAGGGGAAAGCTGTCAACCCTTTCCTGAAGACTGCAAAAAGGAGAAGGGACGACCTTTCTGGCCCCAGTTACATCTGACCTCAGCCCAGTTTAGAGACTGAGACAAAGTACAGTGAATGTGGTATGAGGCACAAACGGGAGCTGCCCATTCTTCCAATACCATCTAGATGAGACACAAATACACCTTCTTTCCAGTCATATCTTAAACTCCCATCGCATTTAGAACCTTGCATCCTCCCCTACAACACACACACACACACACACACACGGCCTGGCCAGGATATAAACCTAGAAAAATGATCCCTAAGCTCATCCTCTTACCAACTACACCAGCTTGAGATATTTACGGGTTGCTAAGCCCCATCTACATGTAAGAAAATCTGACTAGTAAAATTTGAAAAGATAGGAAACATGGAAAATCAAAACTCTCTAAAGACTAAAAGACATGGCAGAAGCAGTGGCACAGACCCCTACAGACTTCTTCATGGATTCCTATGTTTCCACTGTGGGTCTTGGGAAAGTGGAGGTGGGGAGCAGTACTTAATGTCCACCTGGAAAAGTATCCTGAAAGACAGGAAGCCATGGATAAGCCTCTTTCCCAAGCCAAAGCAAAACAAAAACTCAGCAGATGTCCAGATTGCTTCTGGAGCCACAGTCTGTAACTGTCCCAGGGCAGGAGCTGCTGTGAGCTCAGAGCTGAGGGTTCTTTATACTTGGAAGCTTAGTATCCATGGTGCAAGGGAGAGGTGTGCTCTAAACCAGCAGGAGAGTAGTATTCTTTCCCAGCCCTATCCGCCCCTAGGGGCAGCCTGTGGGCCAGGCCAAAAGCAGGGAAGAACCAGGCAGCTTCTAGAAGATTCATTCTCCTTCCTTTCTTTCCATCCACCAAGCAAATAGCCATTTCTAAGTTGCTCCCATCTTAGAAAAACACACTAACGCAGTCCTGGTGTAGATGAGCACGTTCAGCTTCATTTGACACCCCCCCTCCACCCCACTGTGCCACTGGAGCCAACACAATTTACAATTCCCAGAAATGCCCAAGAAGCCGTCTATGCACTTCTGCTGCCAAGCCTGGCTGGTTTTACAGATTTTCATTTAGCAGGTGTCTGTTGCTAAATCAGTAGCAGCTGCTAATTGCTTTTCCTCTCTCGAACCCTCAGACAGAATGAAACATCTGGTGTTCTCTCACTTCGGGTTAAAATCAGATACCTTATCATTTCTCCTTTGGGTTCTATGTTTATTAAAAACCTTTCAGCTGAGGCTTGAAACAGGCAGCACAGAGCAAGACTGTCCCTGAGGAAGGGGAATTTTCTAAGGACAACACAACAGAGTGAGCTTGCCTCATGCCCAAGGACTCCACACCCAGATGCAAGGTCGCTCAGACCATTCCCCACAAGATGGAACTGTAAGCCCGTGACCACCCAGGGAACCTGGGGTTGCATCTCCTGAGCCAGACCTTTGCTTTCCTGCCCTAAATAGTTTCCAGCACTTACATCCCCACCCCAGCCAGCTCTTCTCTACCCTCCAGGGCACAAAGGGAGCTTTTCAATATGCACACTCTTCTACCACGTTGAACAGGAACCTCAGGGGGATAAACTACATATAGTGGGGGGAATTTCAAGGACCCCATCATTTCTAGCTCCACTTCCCACTTTATACCAGTGCTTTCTTGTAGCTTTTTGAGCCACTTTCAAAGTTTTTTTGTCTTTGTTATTTCCCCTGCCCCCACCAAAGAAATTCTTTGCAGGGCTCCAAATCTGCCCCTTGATCCTAAATCAAAATTAATCTCAAAAGCAACCTAAGAGCAACGCAGATAATTTACTTTGTTATTAGTAATCTTGGCTAATCTTCATTGCTCACTTGCTACTATGTATCAGGCATTGTGGTAAAAACACTTTATAGGTATTGTCTTATTAAGGATTCAGGATTTATTATTATTGTCTTTGTTTTATAATATAGAACAGGCTCTGAGATGGGCTACTGATGCAATAGAAGGAAGATGGAACTGTCATCTGGATTAAAAGCCTGTGCTTTTGTGACTGGGTATATTTGATAATATTAGGGATTACTGTCAGTTATTGTGGGTACAATAATGATATTGTGAATATACATACGCATATATGCATATATATGTATACACACTCATTACATTTCAGAGATGCATTATGAGATATTTACAGGTAAAATGATATGAGATTGCCTTCAAAATAATCTAGGGATAAGTGTCTGTGTGGGAGGGGAGAGAGTGGATTTGAGGTGGAATGAGGTATATTGCTACAACAAAGATGGGCCATAATAATTGGGTTGATAATTGTTGAAAATGGGTGATGCATGCATTAGGGTATGTTTTCTCTAAATTTTACAAGCACAGCTATTTGCAATTTCCTATAATATAGAATTATTGAAATATAAAAGTGTAACCATACACTCCCATTTTTATGTATTCCATCATAGGGCCTCCTGGCTTATGAAGTTTCTCTACCCCGACCTTCTTTCCCGAGTCAGCTCCTCCAACCTACTCTTACCACCAAAGCTTCTGCAAATGGCACCCATGCAGTACTGGGGTCCAGAAGTGACCATCCCCCTGCTCCTCCCCCCAGACTTCCTAAACCCTCAGTCTGTCCTAAGGTCTGGAGTCACTTCCCTCAAGCTTCAGAGTAAGTGGGACACGGGAGAGGCTGGTGGGCCAGCTGTTGAGGTCAGAGGAAGACACGAGGAGCTCTGCCTACTTTGCCCTTCCTCTTCTGTGATGGAGAATTGTACCAATATTCTTAGTTGTTGCCAGACACAAAGGATTATTTCAATGAATCCTCACAATAACTCTGAAGAAGGTAACATTACTGTTCTTGTTTTACAGATGAGCAGGTTGAGCAAACTACAGTTGCTGAACCCTGCAGTCTCTCACTAGGAGCAGTTGCTAACCAAGGACATCGCATTGGGTACGTAGGCAACAGGGAGGCAGAAAGAGCACTGGTCTGGGAGTCAGAAGGCCTGCGTGCTGGTCTGAGACCTGCTGCTTAATGGCTACACAACCTGTGGCCAGTCATTCCCCCTTTCTGGGCCTCATCTTCTGTACATTATAGTAGATGGCTCATTTTGTTTTCTGTCCCTCTTGTTTTCCAGCTCTTTCACGTGCACACCAATCCCCAGGAGATCTTCTTGTTAAAATGCACGCTCTCATTCTGCAGGTCTGGGATGGGGCCCAAGATTCTGAATCTCTAACAGTCCCCAGGGGTGGCCAATTCTGTTGGCTTGCACACTACACATATGTTGCATGGACCCAGGCTGCAGTGAGGAAGGTGGGGTGGTACAGCAGGAGGAGAACAGACTTAGAGCAAAAAAACTAACTTCCGATTTGCAGCGTTGCCACTCATTAGCTAAGGGCCTTTAGATAAACTAATTTCTTTGGGCCTCAGTTTTCTCCATTATAATTGAGATCACCTACATTTCAAGGCTGCTGAGAGAAGTGAAGTAATGAATTGAGCTGAGTTCTGGGTACATAAAAAGGGCCTCTATACAATGGCGTCTATTATTGTGAATGTCTGGCTGTGTCCTCTATGCCTTTTCTTGGCTGTTACAAATCCTAAATTTTCAATTTTTCTCATGCCATTCTCAGTGTATATAGTTTTCTAACTTACGATTATGGATTCAATGCTTGTGTTTCATTGACCCACAAACTAATATGTTGAAGTCCTATCCCCAAATGGTATTAGGACCTGGGGCCTTTGGGAGGTGATTTTGTTTCAATAAGGCCATGAGAATGGGACACTTGTGATGGGAATAGTACCCATACCAGAGAGATAGTTCTCCCCTGGCCTATCGTCACCCTGTCCCTGCTGAGAACATAGTGAGAAATCAATCACCTGCAAGCCAGAAAGTAGACCCTCACCATGTTGGCACCCTGACCTCAGACTTTCAGCATCCAGAACTGTGAGCAATAAATGTTGTTTTATACCACCCAGTCTGTGGTATTGTCAGTCTGAGCTGACTCATACAAACCTTAAGCATATCTTTACCCAATAACCATTTATTGAGCTCCTATTATGTGCCATCCCTAAAGTATCATTTTATGTTGTTCTAGTTCTTTGGTTTTATTTATTTACTTTTTAGGCACTTTATTGCCCTTGGTAGAGTGCTGTGGTGTTGCAGCTCACAGCAACCTCCAACTCCTGGGCTTAGGCGATTCTCTTGTCTCAGCCTCCCGAGTAGCTGGGACTACAGGCACCCACCACAATGCCCGGCTATTTTTTTTGTTGCAGTTTGGCTGGGGCTTGGTTCAAACCTGCCACCCTTGGTACATGGGGCCGCCACCCTACTCACTGAGCCACAGGTGCTACCCTTTATTTTTTTCTTTTTTAATTTCGAGTCAAAGTCTCAGTCTGTTGCCCAGGCTTGAGTGCCATGGTGTCAGCCTAGCTCACAGCAACCTCAAACTCCTGGCTCAAGTTATCCCCTGCCTCAGCTGCCCAAGTAGCTTGAACCATAGGCCTGTACCACCACGCCCAGCTAATTTTTTTTATTTTTAAAGATGGGGTCTTGCTTTGCTCAGGGTGGTCTTTGAATGCCTGACTTCAAGCAATCCTCCTGGCTTGGTCTCCCAGAGTGCTAGGATGACAGGTATGAGCCACTTGGCCTTGGTCTTTCATGACAATGCAGTATCACTATATTTGAACTAAAACTCTATTAGCTTTGACCATTCTTTTAAACATGCTTAGGATTCCTTTTTTATTTTTTTAAGAGATAGGGTCTTTCTCTGTCACCCAGGCTGGTGTGCATTGGCACAATCATAGCTCACTGAAATTTCCAACTCCTGGATTCAAGGAATCCTCCCACTTCATTGTCCCAAGTAGCTGACACTACACCATGTCTGGCTAATTTTATTTTATTTTTTTAGAGATGGGGTCTTGCTATGTGGTCCAGGGTGGCCTCAAAAATTTGGCCTCAAGCCATTCGCCCACTTCAGCCTCATATAGTGCTAGGATTATAGGCATATAAACCACTGTGCCTGGCCTTAAGATTCCATATTTGAAAGTGAACAGAGATGACTTTAAACCCACAAAGCATCACAATGCCTCCGTTGGGAAGAGGTGACATTGTCTCAACCTAACCAATTCCAAACTCTGTATGACTAAGTAATCCACATTAAGCAACATCCTACTACCCTCAGTTCTCCAACAATGGACATTTATTAAAGAGGACTGAAGGAACTTCCTCAATCTGGTAAGGACATCCATGGAAAACCCACAGCTAACGTCATAGTTAAAACTGAAAAGCTTAATATTTTGCCCCTATGATGAGGAATGAGACAGGAATGTCTGCTCTTGCCATTTCTATTCAGCACTGATCCAGAGGATGTGGCCAGGGCAACCGGGCAAAAAAAAGAAATAAAAAGCATCCAGGAGGAAGTAAAACTATCTCCATTCATAAATGACATGATTGTTTAATAAAGAAAATCCTAAGATCTGCAAGGAAAAAATTATTAGAAGTAATAAGTGAGTTCTGAAAGACTACAAGATCAACACCAAAAAAATAAAGTGTGTCTCCACAAGAAGCAATGAACAATGAGAAAAGGAAATTAAGAAAATTCCATTTACAACACCATCCAAAAGAATAAAATACATAATAAATTTAAGAAAAGAAAGGAAAAACCAATACTGTGAAAACTATAATATAAAACATTGCTGAAAAACATCAAAGAAGATCAGAATAAAGAGATACACATCCTGTGTGCATGGTTTGGAAGATTTAATATCGTTAAAATGGCAATTCTAATTAAACTAATCTATGTTCAATGCAATCTCTATCAAAATCCCAGCGGGCTGTTTTGAAGAAATTGACAATAGGATCCGAGATTCATATGGAAATGCAAGAGTCCCAGAACCACCAAAATAATCTTGAAAAAGAAAAAAAGAACTTGAGAACTCACACTTTTTGGTTTTAAAACTTTCTACAGGGGAATGAGGGAACAGGGAGAAGGGAAGAGGGGGAGGGGTCACAGGTGTATGGCACACCTTTTGGGGTGGGATACAATTTTAAGAGGGACTTTACCTAACAAATGCAATCAGTGTAACCTAATTCTTTGTACCCTCAATGAATCACAAATACAATAAAGACTACATTGGTAAAAAGAAAATAAATAATCTATCTTAGGAAAAAAAAAGAACTTTCTACAAAGCTATAGTAATTAAGACAGTATAATACAGCATAAGGGCAAACATGTAGGAAAATGCAACAGAATTGAGGGTCTAGAACTAAACCCTTAACATTTCTTTACTTTTAATGATTTTTGACAAGGATAGCAAGATATTTCAATGGAGAAGAAAAGTCTTTTCAACAAATGGTGCTGGGACAGATTGGATATTCACATGCAAAAAGAGTGAATTTGGACCCCTTCCCCACTCAAAATTAACTCAAAATGGATCACAGACATAAACTTAATAACAAACACTATGAAACTCTTAAAAGAAAACAGTCATAAATCTTCATGACCTTGGATTAGGCAGCAGTTTCTTAAACATGACATCAAAAGTATAAGCAACCAAATCAAAAATGGAAAAATCAGACTTTACCAAAATTAAAACACTTTGTGCTTCAAAATACACCATCAAGAAAATGCAACCACCACCCACAGAATAGGAAAAAACATTTCAAAACATATTTCACATAAAAAATATATCAAATTCAAAAAGAACTCTTAAAACAATAAAAAACACCCCAATTTAAAAAATGGAAAAGGGAGTATGTAAAAAGATTTTAGCTGCCTGAGTTGGGCTCAATTTTAGAAGACGAATCAGCAGAATATGGAGAGTCCTGCAATGGGGCACAGAAGCAATGGGCCGAATGCAGGATGCTGGGGCTGTGGCGTAGTGTGGCAGATCCATATGGTCTTGGGGCTTTAGTTGACTCTTGATTTTATATAGTAATCAGGAGGATGTAGGCCCATAAGTCCATGTTACCCGGAGGCCACGTTAATAGGCACAGCAAATGAGCTGAGATTCAGGGCAGAGAATGAGAATTCAGTGGAAAAAGAGTACTGAACCCAGAGATACCCAGGTGAAACATGAGACTTTTCACGGCTCAAAACTCTGGAGATTTTTTGGAAGAGCATCTGGTTTCTCATTTTATGAAGGAAGGAGGCCTGAGGTGATTATAATCACTGATCTATGGAAAACCATAGGACTTGGAGACATCTGAGAGGCTGACCAAGGATAGAAGATGTTTTTCAATGTGGACTAAAAACTAACATCTCTTAAGAAACTGGCATGGGAGATCTGAGAAATCACTACTACCATGCTGTACTGGAAATACCCGAGACCTCCAATTGGCAGCCAGCAGTCAATCTCCCTTCAGCCCTATCACAATGAGATACATGGCCACAAGCACAGATGGCCCAGAAAATTCTCAACCTAGTGAACTGCTTAGGACAATCCCCAGTACATTTGCTTTGTCTGGCAGTTCCTTCAAAGAGTTCTCACATGACCCAGCAATTCCCCTTCGCCAACACCCTCACACTGGCGAGGGCATAGTGAGAAAGCGATCATCTGCATGACAGAAATTTGCACAGTATGAGTCTACTGAATGGGTTTTTCTGTGTAATCAATGATACATTGTAAAAATGACAGAATATGACTCCTGGGGTCAGATCAAAAGAGACATCATGAGTTCTACTTTGCTCTCTCTTGGATCACTTACTGTGGGGGAAGCCAGCTGTCATATTGTGAGGACACTGGGCAGTGTCTTTGGCTCAGTGGGTAAGACACCGGCCCCATATGCCAAGGGTGGCAGGTTCAAACCTGTCTCTGGCCAAACTGCAACAAAAAATAGCCGGGCGTTGTGGTGGGCACCTGTGGTTCCAGCTACTTGGGAGGCTGAGGCAAGAGAATTGCCTAAGCCCATGAGTTGGAAGAGTTAGAGGTTGTTGTGAGCTGTGACGCCACAGCACTCTACCGAGGGTGATAAAGTGAGACTCTGTCTCAAAAAACAAACAAACAAACAAAAAACATATTGTGAGGATACTGAAGCAGTATAAATATGAATGCCATATAAGTGAAACATCTTAGAATTGGATCCTCAGACCCAGTCTAGCCTTCAGATGACTGCAGCCTTAGTTGACCTCTTGACTACAACCTCATGAGAGACTGAGCTAGACTACTCACCTAAACCACTCCTGAATTCCTGGCCCATAGAAACTATGTGAAATCATATTTATTGTTGTGTTTTAAATAAATAAATAAACAAATAAATAATAAAGGAAAGTACAGCCATACACTATAACCTCATTACCCTTCCAGGCTGTTGTATCTGAAGTACATGACTCACATCCAGAAAGAGGGAACACATTTGAAAGTGAAACATAAAATCAGCACAGATTGGTTGAAATACTGTAGTAATTGAATTGTGTTTTTGTTTTTTTGGGGGGTGGGCTTCACTGATACAATTGTGTTTGTTCACTAATAATACAGCAGCCTGGCTCAGCACTCGTAGCTCAGGAGTTAGGGCGCCATCCACATGCACCCGGGCTGGTGGGTTCTAACCAAGCCTGGACCTGCTAAACAACAATGACAAGAACAACAAAAAGGCTGGCGTTGTGGTGGGCACCTGTAGTCCACCTACTTGGGAGGCTGAGGCAAGAGAATCACCTAAGCCCAAGAGTTTAAGGTTGCTGTGAGCTGTGATGCCATGACACTCTACTGAGGGTGACAAAGTAAGACTGTCTCAAAAAAAAAAAAAAATACAGCAGACCCTTAAATGACAATTTTTAATTGTCTTAAATTTTGCTGTGGTTCTTATAGTTAAACATATAAGTTTTAGTTCGTCAAGTCAAGCACATAAGGTTTATGCATAAAAATTTATATGCCGGCTTGGCGCCTGTGGCTAAACGGGCTAAGGTGCCAGCCACATACACCTGAGCTGGCAGGTTCGAATCCAGCCCGGGCCGCCAAACAACAATGACGGCTGCAACCAAAAAGTGGCCGGGCGTTGTGGCGGGTGCCTGTAGTCCCAGCTACTTGGGAGGCAGAGGCAAGAGACTCGCTTGAGCCCAGGAATTGGAGGTTGCTATGAGCTGTGATGCCACCGCACTCTCTCCAGGGTGACAGCTTGAGGCTCTGTCTCAAAAAAAAAAAACATTATATGTTGTTCTTTACTAAGTTCATTATTCAATTTCCTCATTTCCAACTTCATCTTTGATTAACAGAGTATGTAAAACAGAGTAAGTAATTATTTATTCACAGACTAGAAATGTTGGATTTTTTTTACTTCTGTCAAAATGTTATGATTAGTTCAGATTGACCATGTTTATTTCTTTTAAAAAATAAACAAAGGTTGCTTTAAAAACTGGAAAAGGATTTGAAAAGATTTTTCCCCAAAGAGACATACAAATGGCTAAAAGGTGGAAAGGTGTTCGACATCATTAGTTATCAGGAAAAATACAACTTAAAACCACAATGAAATACAGGTTGAATACCACTAATCTGAAAATACAAAGTCCAAAATGTTCCCACATCTGATACTTTTTGCATGCTGATATAACATGCAAAAGAATGTTCCCTGAGACATTTTAGATTTTCAAATTAGGGATGTTGAAACAGTAATTATATAGTGCAAAAATTCCAAAATCCGAAATCCAAACCCTTCTAGTCCCCAGCATTTTGGAGAAGAGATACTCAAGCCATACCACATCACAATCTCTAGGATGGCTATAGTGAGAAAGACAGATGATAACAAGTGTGAGTAAGGATATTGAGAACTTGAAACCCTCGGACCTGTCCATTGCTGGTGAGGATATGAAATGGCACAGCCACTTTGGAAAAATCTGACAGTTCCTTCAAAGGTTGAACACAGAGTCCTCATACGACCCAGCCCTTCCACTTGTAGATACACACCCCAGAGCAGACATTCAAACTGAGAGCTTTATACATGAATGTTCACAGCAGCACACTCATAATAGCCAAAAGGTAGAACCAAATGTCCACCAATAGATCAACAGCTAAACAAAATGTGGTGCATCATACAAAGGAATAGTACTCAGCCATAAAAAGGAATGAAGTGCTGATGCATGCAACTACATGGATGGACCCTAAGCAAAAGAAGCCAGTCCTAAAAGGCCACATATTATGTGATTACATTTACATGACATGCCTAAAATAGACAAACGCATAGAGACAAAAAGTAGCTTAGTGAAGGCTGGGCACGGTGGCTCATGCCTGTAATCCCAGCACTCTGAGAGGCCAAGGCAGGCAGATCGCCTGAGCTCATGAGTTCAAGACCAGCCTAAGCCAGAGCCAGAGCCAGACTCTGTCTCTAAAAATAGCTGGGTGTTGTGGTGGGTACCTTTAGTCCCAGCTACTAGGGAGGCTAAGGCAAGAGAATCTCCTGAGCCCAAGAGTCTAAGGTTGCCGTGAGCTATGATATCACTGTACTCTACAAGGGCAACAAAGTTGGGACTCTGTTTCAAGAAAAGAAGAGTCGTGCTTTGCTGAGTCTGGAGCAGGGAAGGAAGGAGAGCAGGAGTGGGGCACGACTGCTAATGTTTATGCAGTTTCTTTGGGGGGGTGATGAAAATGTTCTAAAGTTAGACTGTCGTGATGCTGGCATAACTCCGAGAATATACTAAAAACCAGTGAATTGTATATTTTCGAAGATCAGTTTATGTGTAAATTATATCACACTTAAACCCCTCCTTCCAAATAAAAGTGACTGCAGAGAGACAGAGAGCAAGGCGAGTACTCCTGGGTACACTGCTGCAACTTGCCCAAGCTCTTCGTTACCTCTTCACTGCTACCTTTCTTACCTCTGGTGTCTTTTCTTTATATGCTATCTTTGAGGTTGAGAGAGTAGATATTACTAATCCCATTTGATAAATGGAAAAACTGATGCTTGAAGAAGACGGAAAATTAAATCCTTCAAAGCCCCAAGTCCTAGCCAGTGGCAGGGCAAAATTAAAACAAAGTGTTCAGTGAAGCCACATGGCTGCACATAAAGAATTGCCTGGGGTACTTTCTAAACATGGGTGGATGCGGGAAGATAAATACCGCCCGTTCTCACTCATATGTGGGAGCTTAAAGAGTTGGTCTCTCAGAAATGGAGAGTAAAATAGTGGTTGCTGGAGGCTGGGGGGACAGGTTGGTTAATGGCTACAAAAACTACAGCTAGATTGAAGGACTAAGTTCTAGCATCCTATAGCATTGTGGGATGACTGCAGTTCACAATAACATCTTCCATATTTTCAAATCGCTAAAAGGGAGGATTTGGAATGTTCTCAACACAAACAAATGATAAATGTTTGAAGTGCTAGATATGCTAATTACCCTTATGTGATCACTACACATTGTACACCTATATCAAAATACCACTCTGTACTCCATAAATGTGTGCAATGTAGCGATCGGAAATAAAGTATAATTAACAAATGGGAACGTTTTGAAAACAGCTTTAGGGCTTCTACTTGTGCGGGGGTTGAGAAGCACTGGTCCATACTGAACAGGGTGAAAGTACCCATTAGATAAGGCTTTCGTTGCATGAAGAAACATCGCTTAGAGTGGTGTTCAAGGTGGTTAAGACTGCCAGAGCCTGTTCCTTAACCTAATGTCATTTTAGGATAACAGAACCCAGGCAAACAACTAGTAAGCTCTGAAGGCAAACAGTCTGCTGCCTGTTACTCATCACTCACCACTGCCACGGCCCCAGTGGGCTGGGGTGCTTGGGCCAACGGAAAAACCCAAAAGAAACAGGAAGGGGTCTAATTCACCTGTCAGGAAGGAGGACAGCAGATTGGCTAGTTCCCTAATCAAACAGGCTGTCTCTGAAACAAACATAAAAAAAACAAAGGCAGTGGTAGTCAATGTAGGCAGGAAAGCCTGCCAGGGAATTTTAATCTCACTCAGTAAGGCGAATGCAGAAACAAAGTCCCCTTCACATCACCGTTATTGGACAGCTCAGGGAGCTGTGGCCAAAACTCTAAAGACTAACGTCAAAAAGGGCAAGCTTATGGGAGCCCCTCAGTGTTTAAGATGATATTAGTAATGGTAGGAACAACAGCATCTGACTCTTATTGACCACATGCTATATGCCACGCACCGCGCTAAGTGCCTCCCACGTATTATCTCCATTTACCTTTTGAGCATCAACTTAGATAATAAAATAAAGACAGCAAGGTTACGTACCTTACCCAAGGTCACATGGCTAAGGGCAGAGGAGCTAGCCATAAAAACCACAGACAGGCTAGCTCTGGGGTCAGCAATTGGACCACTATGCTATACTTTTAACATCTATGCAGAGATAAAAAGGCTACCAAAATATGCAGTAAACAATGTTAACAGTCATTACTACTTAGGGATTTATTTTATTCTGCTGTTTTTCTGTATTTTCTATTTTTTATTTCATTATCAACATATATTACTTTTAAGACACAAAAGCCTCCTGCTTTTTGCTACTGTTTTTAAAGTATGGAAATACAATCACCTTTGCCTTGGTGGTGATTTGTGTTTATTTATACTTTTCTGTATTTCACAGATTTGCAACAATAAATATGTCTTTTGTTACAATCAGGAAAACAGCATTCACCTTGAAAAAATACCATTTATCACTTCTCTGAAGGCAGGGATGATAGATAAAAAAAATTCATCTGGAAAAAAATATTATCTATCGCCCCTCTGTCTTTACACCCATAGTCCCAGGAATATATGTGAGAAGGATCCTTAGACTTTCCCTGGGCAACTCTGAGGTTCAGGTTAGCTGATGAATTCATTTGGTCTGTGGCTATCTGCCATGTAGTAAGTACGAGGTCCTGCAGGGGGCAGGCACAAAGCAAAAAACACAGACCTGAGAGAACCTGGGGAAAGTGAATACATGGTCTAATCAAAGTATGGAATGCTAAGCAGCTACTAATAGAAAAAAGAACGTATTTTGTCCATGCCTGAAGAGATTACTGATTATCTAGTGTTAGTGTTTGGTTAAAGGAAACATATACCAGAGTAATATTTATAGCATAATCCCAATTATGTAAGAAACCTAAACCCAAATAAACCTACAACCCTAGAAATTTGAAAATCTTTATTTGCACGAATGAGCAAAAGAGAAGTGTGGAAAGATACACCAACCTTTAACACAGTTTACCCCTGAGGCAACAGGACTGAAGGCTGGTAAGATGATTAGCTTTTTCTTTAGATTCCTCTCTGAATGGCTTTTCAGTGAGCATGCATTGTTTTTATAACAACAACAAAAAAATCCTAAAAGTAACATCAACCTCCCAAATCACTAATAACGTATGAAATTTACCGAAACGAGTTGATTTAGCTGAATATTTGAAAATCAAGCTAAATAACTGGGAATGAAGAGGAAGGAAGATGATGACATCTGGTATCAGAAATGCTGAAGTTCTCTTGACAGTTCTGTCATTTCCTGTACACCCACATAACAAGTTAATTAAACTTTCAGTCTGTAAAATGGAGACACTAATACCCACATCACAAGGCTGAGGATCAAAGACTAATAATCAATAGCCAATGTGGCTGAGCTTTTATACATATTAATTTAATCCTTGGAGCAACTTTATGAGGTAGGCATCACTATCACCCCCATTTTATAGGTGAGAGAACTGAGGCCCACAAATGTTAAGTAACATTTAAGTTCATTCTCCCTCATATTCATGTTCTAGAGAGAGAGAGAGAGAGAGAGAAAACTAGCCCAGCCAGGATATATATGAACCTAGAGAATCTGATCCCTGAGTCCATCCTCTTACCAACTGCAGTAGGGTGAGATATTTGTCAAAGAGCTAGTCCGACTACAAAGTCCCATCCACCTGTAAGGAATTCTTATTAGATTCCAAACAGATAGGAAACACACGCGACATTTAAACACCATAAGAGCTAAAATACATGACTGAAACAATGTCCCAGGCCTTCTGGTGATTTACAAATAAGTAGTAACATCTTTATGTACAACTAGAATCCCCCAACTCCCCCACCCTGCTCTTCAGAATCTCAATGCTGACATTACCGTCTCCTAGACTTCTGTGCCAAGAAATTCCCTCAGCTTGAACTGCCTTCTTCCTCTGTAATTTGCATGCACATTCTAATCAACCTTCAAGGCTCAGCTCAGACTGCATTTCTCAGTGAAGCTTTTCTGGATCACTTCATCCAACAATCACTCCACGGGCTTGTATGTTAGGGTGCAAAGCGCACAGGTTTAGATTGAGAACTTACAAATCATGTAACTGAGCAAGTTCTTTCATCTCTCTGAATCTGTTTCCTCACATGTAAAATGGGGCTCCTATGAGAATTAAATGATAATATATGAGAATTACCTGAAAAATAGTAAGTGCTTGATGAATGCTAATATTATTCTTCTCATTTCTTGAGACAGAGAACAACTGCAATTTAACAATCAAGACTGAACTGCCTTGTGATTTTCCTTTTTTTTTTTTTTTTTTTTGCAGTTTTTGGCCAGGGTTGGGTTTGAACCCGCCACCTCCAGCATATAGCATATGGGGCCAGCATCCTACTCCTTTGAGCCACAGGCACTGCCCCAATTTTTTCTTTTTCTTTTATTGAGATAGTGTCTCACTTTATTGCCCTTGGTAGAGTGCTGTGGCATCACAGCTCACAACAACCTGCAACTCTTGTGCTCACTTCGGCAGCACATATACTAAAATTGGAATGATACAGAGAAGATTAGCATGGCCCCTGCACAAGGATGACATGCAAATTCATGCTGTGTTCCATATTTAAAAAAAAAAAACAACAACCTGCAACTCTTGGACTTAGGCTATTCTCTTGCCTCAACCTCCCAAGTAGCTGGGACTACAGGCACCTGCCACAATGCCTGGCTATTTTTTTGTTGTTGCAGTTTGGCTGGGGCTGGGTTTGAACCCGCCACTCTCGGTATATGGGGCCAGCACCCTACCCATGGAGCCATAGGCGCTGCTTGATTTTCCTTTTTTTATAATTTCAACTTTAATGTCCTAAGTTCTCAGGTATTGACACCTTATCTTTCTAACTAAACTACAAGTTCCCTGAGGACCAGGAATGTACACTGGCAGTTTCTGTATCTCCTTTTCTCAAACACTGGAAAGTGCTCAGTAAGAATTTGCAGGTTAAATGCTGTGATCTAGGCTGGATTTATGGAGGTTGGGAGACCTCAAACCTTAATCTTAAAATAAAGGCAATAATTAGACATAGTCTAGGGTAGTACATAATGTTGGACTTGGACTAGGAACCCCAAACTCTTCTCAATACCCACCGCACACATCCTCAGACACACTGAACTCATCTAATCAGAATTATCCCTGCCTTTGTAGGTTGAAGCACAATTTGGCCTCAATCTATTCTTCAGAAAGTTAAGACCTCTTTTGAAACCAACCTTTTCATAGTTTAAGTAACCTCAGGAAAGCAAAGGGACACTGTGTCCTCAGTTCAGGTCCAAAATCCAAACTATAAGTTTTTTAAATAGCCCAATTTGCCAGTCACAGAAATAACTATTCTAGGTCAATTAACACATTTCAATGTGCCAAATAGCAAAGAGTAAGATTCTCAAGCCTATTTGCATTGGTCACAGCAAAGTTCTCCCAGCAGTGCACATGATGGGTACAAGGTGTGCCGGCAGCAAAGTTGCATCACAAGAACATTAAGATAATGTTTGTGAATGGTGGGGCGATGCCTCAGTAATGGCAAAATCATTACTAACTTCTTCCACTCAGTCTGAGAGTTAGGAACATTCAATAAAACCATCCACACAGGAAGGAAAGAAGGAAAGAAGGAAAGGAAGGAAAGGAAGGAGGGAAGGAGGGAAGGAGGGAAGGAGGGAAGGAGGGAAGGAAGGAAGGAAGGAAGGAAGGAAGGAAGGAAGGAAGGAAGGAAGGAAGGAAGGAAGGAAGGAAGGAAGGAAGGGCAAAAGAAGAGCAGTGGTGAAGGGAAAAAAGGAACATAATAGATCGACATGGATCCACAAAAATGGGCAATTTTGATAATAAGATAATAATACACTTGAGGCCTTGGCCCTTGAAGAAGAAAGCAGCTTGATGAAAAGGATTATTAACGCTCTTCTTGTAACACTAGTAGAAGACAGATGGCTGCAAAGACAGTTATAGGCCAGGCTTAGATAGAGTCTTCAGTCTGGGAAGGGGTCTGATATACTACCCTAAGTTTCTTTTCCCTGCCCAATCTCCTTTACTGAGAACATTCCACATTTGGAAGAAATTCTCATGGGGGTTAGACGGAAAAAAGCAGAGAGCTGAGGATATAGTATGGGCCATGTACCTCATTCCAGGACCAGATTAACAGCTCTGCAAGGTGAGAACTGTGACTGGACACCTAATGTGCGGCCAGGTTCCATGGGCACCTACTTAGCTCCCACCTCTTGGTTTTCACTTTCCAGAAGATGGTTTAGCCTAGATTGGATGAAGTTCTTTGCAAAGTCACTGGATTCCACAGCAGGACCATCAGGAACAAAGGGCCAGAGGTTATATCAAAGAATTTACAAACTAGACAAAACATCAATTCTCTAGCCATAGCTAGGCAAAGGCATCTTAAAATGGGATCCACAGATGACCTTGCAGGAGAAAGAGGGGGAAGAGCAGGAGGTGGCAGTCTGTGTCCCTTCTAGAGTTGACTGCAAAATGGTGAGTCTGTGCATTTGTCTGGAAAGAGGCTCTATAGTTCTCTTCACTACTCAAAAGAGCCTGTAACTCTTAAATGAAGGGAAGCTAAGAAGTATCTCTAGCATCCTGCCTCACCAGCATACAAATTCACCCTGAATTTCAGTCATGAAATTTTTAAAAAGAGCTCTGAAGTCTGAGTCAGGAGACACAGGTTCTAAGGGCACCCACCTTAGCTTCTTAAGTCATTTATCCTCCTAAATTCCCCCACTGGAAGATAAGATTAGACCAGACAGGCTTTGAGCTCTCTGCTAACCTAACAATCAATAGTGCCATGATGCATTTCCCCTCCTTCCTTCTGAGAAACATAAGGGCATAGCACTGGAAATTGCCCTTAAGGCACTTCATCTGAAGCCAAAAAGAGACCTCCAGAATGTTTAGAAAAAAGGAGAGAGACCTCCACAATCCTAGCTGCAAAGAGCACTTACTTGTAATATCGGCCACTGGAATACATGGTCCTTCTTCCAGGGTGTCAGTTTTGAAGGCAGTGAACCACGAGGAACTGAAACCTGGCCATTCTCTAGCTGATTTGCAAATTATGGTGCCAGTAAGTCACAGGGCAGAGCAGAGAACATGATGACCCTAAATCCTTTAGCTGACTGTGGCAACTACCTCGAGCTCCCTCTCACTCTGTCTTTATATGTGTGTGTATGTAGGCCTGTGGTACTGGCAAACACGCATTATTTTTCTTGCTTCCTCATCGCTGGTAATGAGCAAAAAAAGGGGGGGGGGATTAAAAAGAGAAAGGCCCACGAAGGAAATTCAAAAGCTGACTTTCTGCTTAATTGGATCAACAGGTTTAAGAAGGAGTTGCCAATCTTCTTGTGCCCCATTTTAAGTCAATCTGAGCTTAACTAAGGTGTTGCAAAGCAAAAAACCCTGAAGGCCACAGTAGTCCAGAAGGGGTTCTGCCCATCTAAAAGAACCAGGCCTAACGCAATTGCAAAGACACACATACATGGAGGCATCCTGAGCTTGTCTCAGCATCATTTCAGAAAAGAGTGCAAAGATTCACCAGAGCGAGTGGAATCACTAGTTAAGAGACAGTCCATCAAAGAAGTTTCAGTGTCAGGGAAGATTTCTTGAATATTCGCGATAAGCTGGTTGGCTACTGCTTGACATTTATTTGGAAAGCATTAGCTGTTAATGTAACAGACATAATAGCATATCTACCAGGAGAGAAGGGAAGAAGAAGAGAGAGAAGGGAGGAAGAAAGGGGATAAGAGAGAGACAAGGAAGGAAAGCAGGGTAAGGGGAGAAACAATGTTTTCTGTGTATGGTAGTATATGTGCCTTGAGCTGAATTGTGTCCCCAAAACTCAGCTGTTGAAGCCTTAATCCCCAGCACTTCAGAATGTGTCTGTACAGTATTTGGAGAAAGGGCTTTCAAAGGCATGATTAGGTTAAAGAAGGCCATTAGGGTGGGCACTAATCCAATCTTATGGCTGTCCTTGTAAGATTCGGTGACACAAGGAGATACATAGGGATCTGTGTGCACAGAGAGGTGACCATGTGAAGAAACAGCAAGAGGGTTGCCATCTGTAAGCCAAGGAGAGAGGCTTCAGAAGATACCAACCCTACTGGCAGCTTGATCTTGGGAATAACAACAGCACCTGTGCCTCATAAATTTAGGATAAAGATTAAATATGTTAATCCACGTACAGCTCTAGAACAGCACCCGGCATGCAGTCACAAGAACTGGCAGCTGATTTTGCTACTGCTGTTACTGCTAACGGGCTCAGGAATCATCAGCAGATCTAGCGAGACATACATCTTTGCTGTATAAACCTATGCAATACTGACTGTATTGAAACATCACCGCAGCTTTCTAACTGACCTCAGGTATGTGACTGGGCCCTTTGGGGACTTTGTTTTCATGTTTGTACAAAGGGAATCATAACTTCTGTTTGGACTCAAAGGCTCTGCGAGGAGGAAGGTATTTGGTTTTCGCCGGGGCAAAAGTCCCTTTAGGAAATGAGCTGAAGGTGGCCTGCCTGGAGAAACCATATCCACCTCATGTGACAGCAGGGACTGTTTGGCCAAAGCTGCGGATTGGAAGTGCTCAAACTCAGGATCACTGCCTCCATTAGCACAGGGAAAAATTTTCTGGTACGCCTCCCTTTCCTGGGATCTGATAGAGCTGCTGAAAATTGAGCAAGCAGCCCTCTTCTCGGCATGACCTCCCAATCCTCTGAGACGGCAGGAACAAGGGGAGCAGAGAGACGGGATAAGACAGCTGGATCCACTCCTCTGCCCTGGCACGTTACCTCCACAGGCAGGGAGGAATTTCTGCTCCCCACGGCTCTGCATCTTTGAACCAGCAAGGAAAAATGCTATTGTGTGTGAAATTAATCGTTGTGTTGGTTTTCTTTTTCCTTTTTACGTGTGAGTTTTTCAATTTGGTTTCTTTGAACCATTTTTTGGAATTATAACCTCTAGCTCTAAGAGCACGGCAGAAGTTCTGATTCTATAGTTCACCAGGTGAAGTCGGGCAAGTTATATATGATGGGGGACGTAGAAGGGACAACACCAGTACCCACGTCAGCGGCACATGCCTGCCAACCCCAGCTCACAGTAAACTGTGAAAGCGTTAAACAAAATGCACCCAGCCTATTCAGAGAAGTGACAGTGCTGCCCGCCCTCCCCCATCTGGATGTTCCATTCATTAGGGGTTCAGATGGTCTGTGTACAAGGTGCTTTGTGCTCCTTGGAGGAAAAGGTCTAGTCTATAAAAGCTACCTTGGGGAGTCCTGTTACAAATGCAGACTCTGATACAGTAGGTCTGGAATGGGGCCTGCAACTCTGCAAGCCTAACACAGCACCCATGGGATACTGGCCCTGGGACCCAGTGTACATTGACTTTGAGTTATGAGTGTGTAAGACCACTCTCCAACAGTGGTCTAGGGAACCCTGCATAGTCATCACGTGGAGGTTTGTTAGAAATGTTCATTTCCTGCCACTATCCAGCCCTGACCCTCTCAAACAGACCTTCTGAGGATGGGAGCGGCTAGTAAGCCCCTCAGATGATTGCTATGGGCATTAATTTCAGAACCATTGCACTAAATCAGTGGCTCTCCCCTCCAGCTCCCTCCTAGAATCTCCTGAGGAACTTTTTATGACAGAAGGCCCAGGCTTCAACACAGATCCTGAATTCAGACTCTCCAAGTGTGGGGGCAGGGATTCAGTTTTGTTTGTTTGTTCACTAGTCTGTTTTAAATTTTATTTTTTAATTGACAAATTATATTTGCTTATGAGGCACAATGCGATGCGTATGTTTACATTGTGGAATGATTAAATCAAGCTAATTAGATGAGCCTGGAACATAGAGTTCAAAATCACTGCTTTAGATGAATGCTTTCTCTTTTAATTTCTACTGATTGTATATCATGCATCGAGAAAAGTATAACTATCATTAAAGGTATACACAAACATTTGTGGAGAGGGAGCAAAATGTAGCTGTGCTTTCAGGATTAGGAAGCTTAGGTTCCAGTCCCAAAGCTGCCCTTAGAACTTTTATGACTCCCTGAATATTAGTTTCTTCCTCCGTAAAACAAGAGGCAATAATACTTGTCCTATGTACCTCACAAATCATGTGATAAGACCTTGCACACTATAAAGTGCTATCCAGAAAGAAAGATTATTGGTAGGGTGCAGCGGCTCACGCCTATAATCCCAGCACTTTTGGAGGCCAAGGAGGGTGGATTGCCTAAGCTCAGGAGTTGGAGACCAGCCTGAGCCAGAGCAAGACCCCATCTCTAAAAATAGCCAGGCGTTTTGATGGGCACCTGTAGTCCCAGCTACTCAGGAGGCCTGAGGCTAGAGGAGCACTTGAGCCCAAGAGTTTGAGCTTGCTGTGAACTGTGACACCACAGCACTCTACCAAGGGCAACAGAGTGAGACTCTGTCTCAAAAAAAAATTATCTTGGGCCAAGTGCAGTGGCTTACGTCTGTAATCCCAGCACTTGGGAAGCCAAGGCTGGTGGATTGCCTGAGCTCACAGGTTCAAGACCAGCCTGAACCAGAGGGAGAGCCCATCTCTTAAAAATAAAATAAAACAAATAAAAAAGACATAGCCAGGCATTGTGGCGGGCACCTGTAGTCCCAGCTACTTGGGAGGCTGAGGCAAGAGGATCACTTGAACCCAAGAGTTTAAGGTTGCTGTGAGCTAAGATGTCAGAGCACTCTACCAAGGGTGACCAAGTAAGACTATGTCTCAAAAAAAAAATTATCATTTCTAGGTTTAAACTATGACCTTAATGTTTATGGAAAATTTAAATTATGGAAATAGAAAGCAGTAGTAATGATTTTACAGGTGATTTCTTTTTCTGAGATTTCTAATGGAGTCTGCTGATTCCTTGCCATCCCACATGTTGGGAGTCTGAGGACAGGTTCCTGCCACCCCAACCTTGTCAATCCTATTTCTCTGTAAGCCAGCTTATCACTTAGCTCTCCACCAGAGTGGGATTCTTCCTGCTAGTCACTGGGGGTTGTGTGACCCAGACTGGCCCATGAGTTTGGGTGAACGCAGGAGGCATCTACTTGGTGCCTAAGGAGAATCTTGGTGAAGAGGATAGGTTTTGAGGCTCCCCGACAGATTATGCTAGACCACTGCGGCTGAGTCTACACGAGAGCCCCTTAGAATACCTGGCAGCTCCTTTCTTCCCACTAAACCTCTCCAGGAGTTTCTGGTGGCTTTTGTGCTCTGTTATATTTCTGATCTGAACACTTCCTGCAGCTCCAGAGTTCCACAAAATACTCCCATCCCCATCAAGCTCCATTCATCAAAACTGGACTGCATCAGACCTCAACATTAACTCCATAGATATTTTGAAAATTGCATCGGCATATGGGCTAAGAATGAGGCCAAGCCTGGATAATAAAGGTGCAGGTAAATACTGCTTTGTATGCTGCTGATACATTCCTAGAAGAGGCTACTTACCAGCCGAGTATTTACCACAGGAAACAGCAATGCCAGAAGAGCTCCATTCAGCATGTGCATCTGTAGCCTGGAAGGGGGAGAAGAGAGAGCTCAGGTCACACGATGACTCTCTTGCAGAGGTGGAAAAAAACACATGCGATTACAAGTGGCTCTCTGTGGAAAACTCCACTAGAGTTTGCACACACACAAAATAAATTAAAAGTGGCATATTTTGTATTAACTGAAATGTTCTGAAGAGCATCAGCGCTGGCTCAGAATCCCCCAAACACTTCCCGAACACACTTTGGCGACAATACTTTATTGCATAATGAGCTCTGTGCTCCCTAAACATCCGGTTAGCCCTAGTCAACAGCTTTGACTGCGGTGGCTCGGGCGGCACGGGAAAAGGAATGCAGTAGCTAAGCGCCTGTTACTACAGTAGAAGCCTACTCATTATAACATGGCTGCTTATTTACACGGCCTCGTCCAATCCTTTCTCCCAATCAGAGAACTGGCTGGAAAAAGGCTAGTGCACCCCCGTGAGCCGACTGCAGAGTCTTGCAAATTGTGTTTCCCCACTTTCTTAGAAATGCCTTCAGAAGTTGCTGTAGGGAGACAGGGAGCTCAAAAGTGGCGAGCTAGCTTTGATCTCGTTTACATATTGGGCTCTGCGACTTCAAAGCAAAACAAGAAAGGAAAAGAATGAGAAGAATACCACTGGTCTCAAGCATCAGGTAGTGATACTGTTTCCCAATCCCAGACTTGTTAAAATTCATACATACTAGAACCCCTTCTTAAGTTAAGGACAATTAACCCAGGAACAAACCCTGCTTGTGAGGGCTCTGGGGATGGATTTAAGTAGCTTCCTTCATTATTCAAGGCAAATGGTTCTTTACTAGTAAAGGAGATACAAAGAATGACAGTCTATTCCTGTTGAAGGAAAGCTGATTTCATGTGTCTCAGACGCATCAAAGACACCACTAAGTCAATGTCCCTCTTAGGACTCAAGATGCTAGCTGGGGTTCATTCTCTCTCTCTCTCTTTCTCACCAGTCCTATAGTACCAAGATGCCTCCAAACCTCCTACACTCTGACTAGTAGACTCTGCCCCAAGAAAGAAAAAATGTATATATCTCCCAGGCATCCTGAATCAAAGACCAAAGTGGGTAAAAATATAGGGTGTCCCAAAGGGTCACCATACATACATACATAGAGAATATGGGCAACAGTAGCTAAATGTTATCTTTATTTATAAAATGTTCCTTACAAAATTTTATAAAATTATTCTCTATGTAGTGATATAGAATATAGAAATATTGAAAAAATGTAACACAATATGAGTTTGTTAATTTTTCCTATTTATGGTGACCTGTGGGATGCCCTGTATATTCCAGGCAAGTATCTAACTGCTTTACATGAACTTTCTTGCTTAATTTTTACAGCAGTTTTCTGAGATTGATACAGTAAATTTTCCCATTGTGTTGATGTGGAAACCAGGTTCAAAGAAGTGAGGTGATCTGGCCAACACCACATATAAGACAGTACAGCCAGGACTCAAACCCAGCTTTATCTGACTGCAGGCGACACATTCTTCTATTTCTCTTGCTGCCTGTATCAAAGCCTCCCTCCCTTCTTCCCGTCAAAGTATGACCTCAGGTGGAGAGTCAAGGTTGCTCTTTTTTCCTCCTTTGGTTTTCCTTTTGGTTCTACCTCCCCTTCATTCCTTGCCCTGGACCTAATATGGTTTCAGGAACGACTGAATTAGAGAAGGCTCTTTGGCTGTGCCAGGACATTACAATCCTACAAGTTAATAGGGCTTAGCTTGGTCCATCAAAGGCAGGGGGAACAACTAAGTAGAAGGTCACTCCTGCCTCCTGGGCCGGCCAATCTACCAGGCTTTGTCATCAGGGTCATTCAATGAAGTATTCCTGCTCTGAGAGACAGAGTACTGAAAACTCTGGTGCAAGCTTCAGTGCCTAGAGCAAGAGCCATTGATAGTCATTGTAGGCCTGCGGTGTAATAGAGCCTGGCTTAACCCTACCTCTGAGCCCTCCTATGTGACAGCTACAGTGCGAAGGCTTACCCTCAGGGAGGAAATCTCACATTAATATTCCAGGCAAAGCTGGATTCCATCATCAGGCTTTGCCATGGACCTTAAGGGAACATTGGCATTTGTACAAGGCCAGTTAGACCTTTGAGTACTGATAGTTAAATATTGAGGACAATGAAACTGATTTTGGCCCACGGAAAGCCAAAAGATAAAGAAGATAAAACTAACCTTAAAATTCAAAGCCACTAGTAAATTTGTAGATAAAGACGAGCATTGGGGGGGGGGGGGTTCTCAAAATTCAGTTATGTAAGCTACATATGGGCCAGAGGGTAAATTATCTTTAATATATAAAGAAGTCTTGCATATTACTAATTCTAAAAATTTCTAACATGTATCAAGCATTTCTATGTATAAATATACTGGGCTAAGAATTCCTTTCGTTTAGCCCTCTCACAGTTTTGATTACCATCTTTTCCATTACATAGTTGAGAAAACCAAAACTCCAAATGGTTTAGTGACTTGCCCAAGATCTCACAGATAATAAATTGGCAGGGACCAAAGTCACAAGTCACACACAGGTCTCACCAAATTTCAGGTCTGTGTTTTTGCCACTGTATACTGCTTCAAAACCACAATATGAATGTTAGAGATCCTCCATGTATGTTGGGGGTGGGCGTGGGGAGTGCTGAAGGCCAGGCAGGAGAAAGTTCTGTGTGGCAAAACTGCACTGACCACACAACAACACTGCCCTCTACAGGCCACAGACTGATCAAATCAGAGGCAAACCTTCTGTTTTTACTTTATGCCTGCCTTTAGCCTACCACCAAGATTTCTATTGGGTACAGGGAATGGATATTGGGCACTAGACAGTCATGTGAGAGTCCCACCCCCGGCTGTACAACACGAACCATAGCAGTATCCAACTCAGGATTGTTATAAGGAATTGATATGTTTAAAATGCTTAGAAAAGTACATGGTATTTAGTAAGACCCATATGAGTGTTTGTGGGTCTCACCTAGAGCCCCAAGATGGATGGATAGAAGGAAAGGGAAGGGAGTGGGGAAAATGAACAACAACAAAAAAGGGTGTGAGAGAGCCAAATTGCTTTTAAAATTTTAAGTATGAAATGGGTCCACAGAAAATAAATGGACAGATTGAAGGCCAGAACCAAAAAGTATGGTTTGGCAACACACTTCAGTTAGTCATACTTATAAACCTCATTCTTGCCAGCTCAAAGCCTGGACCACTGTATTGGATATACAGTAGACCTTTAAACAATGCGAGGGTCAGGGGTGCCAATGCCAGCACAGTCAAAACTCCATGTATAACTTATACTTTCCCCAAAGCTTAACTACAGAATAACCTACTGTTGACCAGAATTCCAGGAACAAAAACAGTTGATCAAGACATATTTTGTATGTTTATATGCATTATATATTGTATTCTTACAATAACATAAGCTAGAAAAGAGAAAGGTTATTAAGAAAATCATAAGAAAAAGGGCATTTATAGTACTATCCTGTACTTATCAGTCCCCGGAGTTGATGCCATCTGTTTGAATTGTCTGCCAGAAATAGCAAGCAACCACAGCTGCAGAGACCTTGATCTATGGGACACACGAAGCAATTCAAGTTTTACTGTTTTTTTTTATTATTTATTTTTATTTATTATTTTCTTTCCTCAGCCTCCCAAGTAGCTAGGAGTATAGGCACCCTCCACAATGCCTGGCTATTTTTTGTGTGTAGTTGTCATTGTTGTTTGGCAGGCCCGGGCTGGGTTTGAATTCACCAGCTCCAGTGTATATGGCTGACGCCCCAGCTGCTGAGCTACAAGGCGCTGAGCCTCAAGTTTTTCTTGTAGTGTCATAACTTTTCTCTGCTTCTTGACAGCACTTCTAGCCTCACTAATGGCACTTCGTATGGGTCTTGTGGTGTTACTTGAGGTTTATGGTATTGCACTATCACGATGGAAAATATACAAGAACCACTAGAGATCACTTTTTACTGTAATACGTAATTGACTAAAGTGACAAGTGATCACTAATTGATCATTAGTGCCACCTGGCATGTTAGGCGGACACTCGCTACACTTTTAGCTCACTGCAGTAGCACCAGGAGTGCATGCTGGCTGTGAAACTTATAGCAGGAAGAGTCTGGACTGCAGCTAATGTCATGCAGTTACACTTCAATCCTGCCTCTTTATGGTTATTTCCATTTCTTTCAACTGTGAATGGCGCTATGTAAATATGGCTAAGTTTTGATAAATTTTAACTTTTCATAACAATTTTGTGTATATTTTATAGTAGTAAATGATAAAATATACTAATATTTTATGCATGCACAACATACCTAACTGATCTTAATTTTTTCAATATTTCTAGGCTATGCAGTTTGTTAGTGAGGTTTTCTTTTTTCTTTTTCTTTTTTTTTGCAGTTTTTGGCTGGGGCCAGGTTTGAACCAGTCACCTCCAGTATATGGGGCTGGCGCCCCACTCCTTGAGCCACAGGCACAGCCCTGTCAATGAGGTTTTTTTTTGAAATTGTCAAAAGTCTCCAAAATCCAGCCTGAGCAAAAGCAAGATCCTGTCTCTACTAAAAATAGAAAAAAAAAAGATGGGCATCGTGGGGAGGCACCTACAGCCCCAACTACTCAGGAGGCTGAGGCAGGAGGATTGCTTGAACCCAGGAGTTTGAGGTTGCTGTGAGCTAAGCTGATGCATGGCACTCTAGCTTGGGGCAACAGATAGTCTGTCTCAAGATAAACAAATCTCCAAAAAAATTTCCTATATATTTATTAGAAATAAATATGCTAGCCAGGTGCGGTGGCTCCCACCTATAATACTAGTACTCTGGGAGGCCAAAGTGGAAGGATCCCTTGAGCTCAGGAGTTTAAGACCAGCCTATGCAAGAGGGAAACTCTGTTTCTATTAAAAATAGAAAAACACCGGGTGTTGTGGCAGGTGTCTATAGTCCCAGCTACTCAGGAGACTGAGGCAGGAGGATTGTTTGAACCCAAGAGTTTGAGGTTGCTGATGGCACAACACTCTAGCCTGGGGCAACAGAGTGAGATTTCTGTCTCAAAAAATAAAAATCTGCTTATAAGTAAACCTGTGCAGTTCAAACCCATGTTATTCAAAGACCAAATGTTTATTTTCTATATATAAACCTATATTCTATATGTTTAGTTCTGTATATTGTCATATAAATAAACATTCTCTAAAATGTTTATTTTATATATATTCCATAGAAAATGTTTATTTTCTATATATTTATTCCTTAAAAAACCTTTCTGGCTGTGGAGAGCCTGCTCATCTTGGGGCTAGCCAATCCCTAGAGAGAGCAAGGGCTCAATCAGAAATACGCCTTTGCTATGCAAGCTAATTAAGTCCAGAGCCAGATGTCCTCCATTCGCCCCTTCCATCCTAGGAGGTTATATTGCTCTTTCCTTAATCACCCCATGGGCAGATATCAGAAAACGAGGGAGCACCCCTATAGAGTCAGCTGAAACAATTCAAACTAGCCAATCCTTAACTGTTCGCTCTGCCCTGCCCTCCTCTTTCTGTGGAAGCCCTAACAAGCGGTGGCCTAAACCTCCTCCTTGCTCCTATGTCCTGCCTCATGAGCACCCTGATGTCTTTCCTAAGTGGCCCTCCCTAGCATCCTAGGGCTCCTGTCTCTGGGACCTGTGAATATAATACACGTTGTTTTTTTCCTGAGCCTTTCCTCTGTCTCTCCTGTGGCCACACCTTACTGATCATCCCATAAAAGAATACAAAACAGCCATTACTTCTGTCACGAATATTTCCTGTAAGCCTTTTTGTTTTTTTATAGGATATTATGCTAAGTTAGCTTGTTTAGTAAGAACCTGGGGCAATATAGCAAGAGTCATGGGTTTAATTCTCTTCCAGGTGAGTTAATTTCATTAAATATAGTTCCACAAACATTAATCTATACAATAATGTGTGTCTAACATTGTTAAAGTTACTGTAGGAAAAAAAAGATCAGTATAAGTAAGACATAGTATCTGCCCTCAAGAAGCTAACAGTCTTAATGGGAAGATAAGAAATGAAATAACTAGAGGAAATGGAGTATAATGATTAGGAGTTTGGAGTCAAACTTACATTGAAGTCTCATCTCTGCCACTTACTGGCCAAATGACTCTGGACAAATCACTTAAAATATGTGAGCCAATTTCTTCGATTGTAATGGAGCTAATAACTCTACCTACTAAAAGGGTTGTTGGTAATGTGATCAACATAGTGCCTAGGGTATAGTAAGCAATTAATATATGGTAGCTGTTACTATCCTTAATAAATTAATATAAGCATCACATTATTCATAACAAACCTTCAGAAAAGGACTTGTATTCCGATTTAGCACTTGAGTACAACCAAGAACCAGAAGAAATGACAAGTTCTATGGGTAGCTAGAAAGGCAAATTCATAGAGGAATTCTCAAAGAAAATTATAAAATATTTTGAACTGGACAAAAATTTAAAAAAACACATCAAAATGAGATACTTACAAAATGAAATTTTTATAGACAAAAAGAATGGCTTCAAGTCAATAATCTAAAAACCCACCTTAGGAATCTAGGAAAAGAAGAGCAAAATAAGCCCAAAGGAGTAAGAAATGAAATAATAAAAAGGAGAAATCAATGAAACTGATAATAAGAAAAACAACAGAGAAAAATTAATGAAACCGAAAGCTTTTCCTTGAAAAAAATAACAATACAATTGCTAAATCTCATGGCAGAATGAATGGATAAAAAGAGAAAAGACAAAACTTATCAATATCAGTAATAAAATAAGGAACATGACCACAGACCCCCACAGTTAAAACAATAAAGGAATACTCCAAGCCACTCTATGCATGTAAATTTCAAAAGTTAGATTGAATGAACAAATTCTTCAAAACTCACACGCAAGGAAATAACCTGAATAGTACTATTAAATAAATCAAATTCATAGTAAAAGTAATTTAATACAAGAAATATCCAAACCCAGATGGGTTTAATGACCAATTCTACCAAATATTTATACAAATTTGTCCAGAAAATAGAAGAGAAGGAAACACTTCAAGTCACTTTGAATTGAAGAGGAGAAAAATAGATGTATCAATTAATGAAACACAGTAGCCTATCATTATATTATTATTCAGATATCAAAACCAGGAATGGTGGGAAAGGGGGAGGAGGAGGCGTAGGGGAAGAAAGAAGGGTAAGGGCAAGGAAAGAAAGGAGAGGGAAAAAGGAGGAAGGAAAAAAGGAAGAAAACTAAGACCAATATCCTTCATGAACATAGGTACAAAAAAATCTCAATGAAACATTAGCAAATCTAAAGCAGCAATATAAAAAGAATAATACGCCATGACCAAGCGGGGTTTGTCCTGGTAATTTGAGGTTAGTTCAATATTTGAAATTCAATTAACACAACCCCCCAAATTAGCAGAGTGAAGACTTTAAAAAGTGCATGATCATATCGATTGACACAGAAAAGGTACCATCAAAATTCGACATCTGCTCATGATGAAAATTATCAACAAATTAGGAATAGTAGGGAATTTCCTCAACCTGATAAAGGACATCTAAAAAATACTACACCTAATATGACATTTAATGGTGAAAGACTGAATCCCCCCCAGCATCAGGAACAAAATAAGCATGCCCACTCTCACCACAACTATTATACTGGCAGCCTTAGTCAGTACAATTAGGCAACAAAAAAATTAGAGATTAAAAGGGAAAAAGTAAAACTGTCCTTATTTGCAAAGGACATAATCTGCGTGGAAAATCTGAAAGAATCTACAAAAAAGCTTCTAGCACTAATGTATAGGTTTAACAAGGCCTCAGGATACAAGGTCTAAACACAAAAATCAATCACATTTTTCCATAATAGCAGTGTACAATTAGAAGCCAAGCTTTCTAAAATACCATTTATTTATGATAGCTCAAAAATCGAAATACCAAGGTACAAATCTAATAAAATATGTACAGAATCGGTATGCTGAGAACTGCAAAATGCTGACAAAAGAAATGAAAGAAGACATAAACAAATGGAAACATATACCATGTTCCAGGATTGACAGGCTCAACAAGGGAAAGATGTCAGTTCTCACCAAAACAATCTACAGATTCAAAGCAATCCTGATCAAAATCCCAGCAGGATATTTTACAGATAAATTGACTCTAAAATTCTTTCCTCAGGAAGGAATCACACTACCTGATTTTAAGGCTTACTACAAAGTTACAGCAACCAAAGCAATGCAGGACTGGCCAAGAATGGATACATCAATCAATAAAACAGAATAGTCCAGAATTAGACCTGTGCTGATATGGTCATTTCATTTTTGATGATACTGAAAACAGCACTGGAGCAACTGGGCATTCCTACATAAAACAACTCATTTAACCCAAACCTACCACCTTATATTAAAGCAACATCATAAATCTAAGCAGAAAAATCTCAAACTATAAAACGTTTGAAAGAAAACGTAGGAGGAAATTTGTGACACCAAAAACATAATACATGAATTAAAAAAATGATAAACTGAACTTAATCAAAATCAAAAATTTTTGATCTATGAAAGATATTTTTAAGACAATAAGAAGACAATCACTAGAGTGGTATAGAATGGGAGAATATGTTTGCAAATCACATACCTAACAAAGAATTTTAATCAAGGATATATAAAGAATCCTTAACTTCGGCAGGGCTAAGTGGCTCCAGGCAGTAATCCTAGCACTCCAGGAGGTTGAAGTAGGAGGATAGCCTGAGATCAGGTGTTCATAACCAGCCTGAGCAAGAGTGAGATACTGTCTCTACTAAAAGTAGAAAAACTAGCCAGGCAATATGGTAGACACCTGTAGTCTCAGCTACTTGGGAGGCAGAGGCAATAGAATTGCTTGAACCCAAGAGACTGAGGTTGTTGTGAGCTATGATGACACTACGGCATTCTTCCCAGGGTGACAGAGAAAGACTCTGTCTCAAAAAAAAAAAAAAATCCTTAAACTCAATAATAAGAAAATTAAAAAAATGGACTAGGCCAACGAGGTGGCTCAAACGTATAATACAAGCACTCTGGGAGGTCAAGGCAGAAGGATTGCTTGAGCTAAGGTGTTGGAACCAGCCTGAGCAAGAGCAAGGAATGCCCCCTCCCCACACTGTCTCTACAAAACATAGAAAAATTAGCTGGGCGTGGAGGCAGGCGCCTATCATCCCAGCTACTCAGGAGGTTGAAGCAGGAAGATCACTTGAACCCAGGAATTTGAGGTTGTGGTGAGCTATGATGACACCACTGCACTTTAGCCAGAGTGACAGAGTGACACCTGTCTCCAAAAGGGGGGGGGCTAAAAAATCTTAAACAGATACTTCACTAAGAGAAAATAGTTGATCTTATTGAATTGTTGCTACTTCAATACCAAATAAGCACATGAAAAGATATTCCATACCATTAGGGAAATGCAAACCCCATACTATTAGAGAAATGCAATCAGATGCCACTCCTCAACTTCAAAATAAAAATGCAATAGCAGTTGCTGGAGAGGATGTGGACAAACTGGAACTCTCAGCCACTGGTGGTGGAAATGTAAAAGTAGCACTTTGGAAAACAGTTTGCAGGTGTCTGATAAAGTTTTTTTTTTTTTAAGTTTAGAAAGTTAAAAGTATTTACTCTATGACCCAGTAATTCTGCTCCTGTATATCTACCATACTAAGATGAAAACTGATATGTACATGAAAACCTGTACATAAACGTTCACGGAAACTCTATCCATAATAGCCCAAACTGGAATCAGTCCAGATGCCTTTCAATGCATGAATGGATAAACAGACTGTGGTACACCCACACCATGGAAAACCACTCAACAACAAAAAAAGGAGTGATTGATAACATGCAACAACTTGGATGAACTGCAAAGGCGTTACGCTGAGTAAACAAATCCACTCTCAAAAGGTTACAGACTGTAGGCCTCCATTTACACAGCATTCTCCAAGCAACAAAAGTATAGTGAAGAAAAACTGGTCAATGGTTGCTAGGGTTCAGAAATGTGTCACTCTAAAGGGAAAGTATGAGGACTTTTTAGAAGTGATAGAACTATTCTATAATCTGACTGTGGTAGTAGTTATAGTAATCTACAGATATGTTACAACTTGCGGAACTTTATACCCTAAAAGCCAATTTTGCTATATGATAATTAAATAAAATTCAAATATATGCAGAGGATGCCAAAAAATGTATAATATTTTAAGAAAGGAAAAAAACTGCATTAAAATTATAATACTCGGTATCCAATAACCTTTGTTATCTTATATGTTGTATCTTACATCTCTTAGAATTGCAGCAGTCAAACGTGACTTGAGTATTGCAACTTTAATACAGTATTTTTCCTTTCTTAAAATGTGTCTCCATTTTTTAGCATCCTGTGTGTATAAAAACATATACATATACGCGTGTGTATGAAGCAAAGCACTGAATTCTCTTAACGTCAGCTTTCATACCCCCAAAGTAAGTGACCCAAGATTCTAAGCCTTTTAAACAATGCTTTCTTGCTCTAATTTTTTTTTACATTAACATTTTCAAACATACAGAAAAGTATAAGAAATAATACAGTGAGCACTTCTGTGTCTCCTGTCCAGCTTTAATGAATGTGAACACTGGCTTGGCACCTGTAGCTCAGTGGATAGGGCACCAGCCACATACACCAGAGCTGGTGGGTTCGAATCCAGCCTGGGACTGCCAAACAACAATGACAACTACAACCAAAAAAAGAAAAAATAGCTGGGCATTGTGGCGGGCACCTGTAGTCCCAGTTACTTGGGAGGCTGAGGCAAGAGAATTGCTTAAGCCCAGGAGTTGGAGGCTGCTATGAGCTATAACTCCACGGCACTCTACCCAGGGTGACAGCTTTAGACTCTGTCTCAAAAAATAAATAAATAAACAAATAAATAAAAATAAATGTGAACATTTTTGGTTCAGATAAAAGCCCTCTGTGCACCCCTCCTGAATACTACTCATCTCCTCTATGCCCTAGCAGAGGAACTTCTATTCTGAAGTAGTGGGCTTTCTTGTCTATGCTTCTATAGATTTATTACATTTGCATATATCCATAAACCATGTACAGTGTTGCTGCATAAGAAATGGTATCTGTTATTTTATATATATGTATATATATTCTTATGTAAATCACATTTTCCCCTCAACATGACTTCTAATAAGCCCTGTTGGTACATGTAGCCCTACTCCATCTGTTTTTTACTGCTGTATATTAATTGTATGAATATACCACAAGTTATTTGTCCATTGTCATATATATTGGTGGGCACCTGGATGGCTTCTTTTCCTTTCAGCCAAATATGCTGAGATTTACTTTCTAAGACATGTATTATAAAAACAATGGATCTATTTCTACCAACCTAGAGTCCCGGGTCCTTCCACATTGATCCTCAGTTTCTCTAAGCCAGTGTTTTTCAACCTTTTTTATGTCACGGCACACTTGAACCTACAGTCAAACTTCAGCAGCACATTTAAATCATGTTGATCAAAAAAAAAAAAAGAGTAAATAAAGGAATATACTTACTGTTCTTTGAACTTCTTTGGAAAAGAATTGAATTAGTTAATGATCTTTAAAAGTTTTCACGGCACACTGGTTGAAAAATTACTGCTCTCAGCCCTCGGCCTGAGAGTATACATGTTTTGCAGGCTGTGTGAAGCCCCGCAGCCTGTGCCTATCACGCGGCAGAGGATGAATATAGGCAGGACCTGACATTTCACAGCTCACGGATAAGAAAGCACAACAACTGTTGAATCTAGATGGACGTCACACAAGTGTTCAGTGTGCTGCCCTGTTTACTTTTCTATGCTTAAACATTTTTAGAATAAAAGCAGGAATATAAAAAACAAACAAGTAAAGAAGAAACAGACAAGTACGACGGAAAGCTTGGCTGGCTTTGCCTGTGGGCACAAAGATAACTCCCTGGTGGCAGCTGGTGGTTTCCCACTTCCTTGTTCTGGACCAAATGGGTCTGCATAACCACAGAGTCTCCAGAACGATGTTTTTCCCCCTACCCCCTGTGCAATTCAGGAAGTTGGCACAATCCCCTATCTGGAAGGTGCTCAACTGGGAAAAGAGGCTACTGATGTGAATGCAATTTTCATTTTGAATTTTTACCTATTGGAATGAGAGCAATTTTCATTCCTTGAGACCCAAATTCTAACAGCGAGGAACGGAGATGACAAAGTGTCAAGACAAGGATAATGCTATATATTAACGGTTACTGAGTACTTAGCGTACGTTAGATTCCATGCTAAGAGAATTACATGGGTCATCTCATCTAATCGCCACTACTTCTCAAGGAGGTAGATGCTATTAATAGCATTCTTTTACAAATGAGAAAATGGAGGCTGAGCTTTTAATCGCTGTTCAGGATCCCAGAGCTAAAAATCAATAGAACCACAAATATACCCAGGCCATCTAATTCCACTGCACTATTCAAAATCCCTTCAAAACGTCTGTCCAACAAACTAAATGTTGAATTAACAGGACGTGGTTTAAAAACAATATATTATGACTTAAATACATTATATTATGTTCATACAAATAATGGAGTACAGCCACCAGAAACACGTTTAGAAGAATATTCAATAAGATGGGGACACAATCATACTACATTAACTTTTTACATATTACCAAGTAGCACATGTAGAATGATAATTATTTTGTTTCCAAAAAAATGGATATACACATACAGAAGACTGAGAGGAAATTATACCAACACATTACCAGGTACTGTCAGTTCTTATCGTGTTCTTTATTGCCTTCTGTAATATTTGATTTTTTTCCCCTTACAATGAGCATGAATTACTTTCCTAATGAGAATGAAATGTTTCTACTTCAGTTACCAACTGCACAGCTCCTACCTACCTTGCCCAGACCTTATCTGCTGTGCGGAGCCCAATATAGAGCATACTCCTCACTTGGCTTCCAGAAGGACTGGGTGGACTGACAAAGTAAACACAGGCCCCAAATGACTGGTCCTCATTCCTCTGCTGAGTACTGCTTTCCAGGTTTCCCCAGACGGGAAAAATTATCTAAACCTCTAGTCTTCCTCTGACCCACAGATGATATACATCCAAACATATGCTTAAAGCAGAGCAGCCCGGGTGGCAGAAAAAAATAAAAATAGTCCTTGCTCCAGATACTGTCAGGGAAAACTTCCAGGAGACTGGTAGAAGACAAAACTGAGTGTATCTATGTGTAAAGGAAGGCAGCATCCAGAGCACGTGGAAAGGAAAGAGAGACCTGTAGATAACCCAGAAGCTTCTTCCCTCTTCTAAGCATCAAGGAAAGAATATGTATGGTCACAGGGCAAGGACCCAACCATTAGATGGCTCTTAGGAAAACAAACACCTGATTAGCTTCCCGCGTACAAAAAAAAACTGGTCTCCCTGAATTGTTGCTTACTTACTATGATTTTGTCTTTCCCCTTTAAATCTGCAAATTTCATATGTAGGACTTTCTCTCCCTTGCCAAGAACTGAGTCTTAATAAGGCTTCTCAGGTCACAGGCAATCTCCCAAATACCTTTTTTCAGTAATGAGCCCACAGCTAAGCCAAAAGCAGCCACCTCTGAAATAAAGGTGCCAAAAAGCTGCTCCTTTTCAACATCATATCACCCCGAACCAAGTCTCAGTTCAGATCCCATCAGGTTTCAGAGTAGCTGATCTCATAAGCACTGGAAAAGGGGATACTGGCATGGTAAAATCATCCTAAGACATTGAGACCCAATAGAGTCAACCTGACTTGATCTCATGATCTCAGGACAGTCCTGGACATCTGAGTGTCCCTGGGGAAAGTCATGCTGTTTAAAAATCTGAGAGTATAACAAATGGAACCTAGAAAAAGAGAGAGCTGCTATCTCAATTGGACTATCACAATATCATGTAGCCCCAAAGGGCAATAGGGTATGAATCCTGCAATGCCAAGATCACATGTCAGGCTATCCCAATTCCCTGTACCCACCCCCAAGCTTCCCTCACCTACCTTGGCTCACACCCAGCCTCCAGTCCTCTCTCCGTCCAGCAATGCACCTCCTGCTCTCTGCAGCACAGATGAAATTACATCTCATCCCCTTCAAAAGCCTCTCCAGACTGAGTCAGCAGATACTCATGACCAAAGAATCCCACTGACATCACAGATCCACTACTTACCACGTGCACATGAAGATGGACAGATTTTAGAGTTTTAGTGGCGGGGGGAGTACCAGACACTCTCTCTGCTACGCACTTTTCCTACCCATGACAGGAATGAGGGAAGAGTTCTCTGCCATCCAAACTGCCCCACTCACTGACTCACCATGAGTCCCCCCAAGCTTGCTGCATACACTGGGATAACCCCGCATGTTAAGTGGTGAGGGATATATTAACCAGTACGATGTAAGCATTCCAAATTGCATATGAAATCAGCACATTGTACCCTATAAATGCATGAACGTCTATATGATCTATCTATTTGTGATTTAATAATAAAAAAAAAATGCAGCTAAACTGTCTGGGCACAACCCAAACTCGGAAATCTTAACAGTCATTTCTCTTTTTCCTTCAAGATATCCCTACTCGGAGAGAAAGAATCCCAAAAGGCTAGCTTCTCTAGGAGGTTCCTAGCCCCCTGTGAAACCTCCTCTAAAAACAGCAACCAAGACACCAAAGAGCAAGCTGCAAACTAAGAGGCTGACTGCAATTAGGGAGCCCTCAGGGCAGTGGGATCCATGGACACTAGGAAGAGGTGTGTGTGACGATGGCACTCGCCTTCAGCCTGGATAACAGACTCAACAGAAAGACCAGGAAATTGCATACCATCCCACACTATCCAAGGCTGCTCCCAGACACAGGTCTACAGTTCACAGGACTGGTGGCTTCTTTAGCTCCTTTCCCCAGCTATGTCAGGGAGATTTTAGCTTTCCTCTAGCTAGGGGGAAGATAACATTAAACACACCCATAGGCAGATAGAAGACCATGTTTGGAATGTAGTCTTTTTCCAGGTCTTGGTCAAGTTGAGGGCTGTTGAGGCTATAGTTGGAAAAAAAGGAGTATCTTCTGCACACCACTGAGAGAAAAGCGACTTAAAGGTCATGAGGGCAGCATTGCTTCAAGATGCAGAAAGCCAGGTCCCCAACTGACAAAGAATCTTAGCCTGGAGGCTGCAGAAAGAGCCGACTCATAGCTGATCTTTTATCTAGTGAGTCTGTTCCACTTAATAACTAACAGGCTAGAATTTTCTAGCCTTGGAAAGCGATTAGATCATCTACAGGAAGCATCAGTAGTCACCATTTGTACTACAACAATAAAGGAATGACTGGCTAGCTTTTAAGCTGTGTGTGATATGAGCACTTCCGACAACTGCAGAGGTTTCTCAAGCCTCTGGAGAAGTACAAAAATCCCTGCTTGGGTCTTATGTCAAAAAGTGTGAATATAAAAATCTGTGTTTCTCCATCCCTAAAGGCCATGGGATGACATCACCAAGATGAATTGCAGCTTTCCAGAATCTTCCTACTAAGGTATTCCTTTTAAATACTCCAGAAATCTTTCCCCTTACCTTCAAGCTTATTAACAGGGCTACATGTCATTTTCTCCTCTCTCTTTCTCACTCTCCCTATCCCCTGCCAGGTGCATGTGTCTGTCTGCCAGAATATGCTGGATCTAATTCCTCTAAATTCAAGGTCAGGAAAATATGGTCCTCCTATTTTGGCCTCTTTTTATTTTTTTTTATTTTTTATTTTTTTTGGTGTGAGATATATGTGTGTCTGTGTGTGTATATATATGTATAGTTTGGAAATTTCATATATATATACACACACACACACACACACACACACAGAGCTTTTTTAGGTGTATAGTTTAGTAATATTATGTACATTCACAATGTTGTGCAACCATCCCCATCATCCATCTCTAGAACTTTTTCATCTGGTCCTCCTGTTATGTTAATAAAGTTTTGTAGGAAGGCAGCCACATTTGCATAATTCTCTGCTGCTTTCACGCTACAACAGTTAAGTAGTTAAAACACAGAAATCATACGGTTCACAAAGTCTAAAATATTTACTATCTGGCCCCTTACAGAAAAAGAGTGCCAACCTCTACTCTACACCAAAATATATGCTGACTTTCTGGTTTAAAATAGCACTTGGCTAGCGGTCACTAACACGGCTTCTCTCAACTTCCCACTGAAATATCTATGAAGATACAGAAAAAGATAAAACTCTCCATATCACTGAAAATTTCAATTGATGGTCATCCTATTACGAGAATCTGGGAGAAATCTCCATTAACAATAAGGCTGATGCTGAATTGAGAAAAACAATCTATAGCCAATTCATACACAACCCCTAGAAACTTAAAAAAAGGCAGAAAGAGACTGAGTCCTTTTGCCACCATCAGCCCCATGACTTAGAAACCAAGAGCTCATCAAGTAATCAGCAAACTGGACAGTCATTCCTCCACTACATGGTTACTGCTTAGAGGAAACCAGCAACACCTCCAAATTGATCTAAATCCATCCAGATACTCCTACTCTCCAAAATCAAAAGGGTAGAAGCGGTAGAATTGGTGCCGGCACCCTGTGTGCTGGGAGTGGAAGTCTCAAAAGTATAACTCAGGTAGTAATTCATGCATGTGGGAGGCTGTGATTTTTCACATACTTCATGTGTTCAGAATAACTGAGAACTTAGTGGAAGGAGTCGATGATTCCATATTAGTCCAGCAGAACCCACCTGATAAATAGCTGCTAGACACTGGGAAACAGGCTGGAAGTTACGTGCATCCCTGCCTACCAACGATAAAGCTGAAAAGGGGTTTTAACCAATACCAAATAGAACCTGAGAATAGTCAAAGGCAAACCCTGTTTTTGATGAATGACAGATCCTCCTTTGAATATGCATGAACACAATAAAACCAGCATGGTTCCTATGAAAACCTCTGACAGCACAAGAGAAATGCATATCATTCTGAAGCCTTAGAAGAATCACAAATGTCTGAATTCTATGTATGCATACACCAGAAGAAATATTTGAGAAAACTGCATCCTCAATAGAATGTAAGGAACACGGACTCTATGAAACAGGTGTAGGAAGCCACCAGAATAAAACATATTGAGAACAAAAAACAACAAGCTAGGGTAAAAAGAGAGCTCAGAAAAACAAGAAAGAATTGCAAAGAAATTACTACTGTAACAAAAGAATGAAATTTCACATTCAAGATGGCAAAGAGAAAAATCAATCAAATTCATAGTATGGAAGCCAAATCTGAGTCCTTCCCAAGTGTTCAGAGAAAAAGGAAAGTTTATCTTAGAAATCCAACAAAGGTGGATATTTGTAAATCTCTTACTATAATATACCAAATGAAGAGGTCAAAGAAGAAAACACAAATGGGCCTGTCAACAAATTCCCAGAAAACATTAGCTAAATTCAATAACCATTCTTTTTATAAAGATCTGATAATTTAAGAGTAAGATAATCATAACATCACATCTTAACATCATAAAGAACATCTATCAACATCAGACACAAATGATGTAAAACATAAATCAAATAGAAACATTTACATTAAAATCAGAAGCAAACAAGGATTCCTGCTAGTATCACTGTGTTATTTAACATTGTCCCAAAAGTTATAGCCAAGGTAATCAGGCTTGAAACAATAAAAAGTTTGATTCTTTAAAAGGAAGTAAAGTTAAAATCTGGAAGTTGACATGAATAAATTCCAAAATAATCTCATGGCAGCTACTGGAAAACTATCAGAAGTAAGAGTTAATGCCAGGGGTGGTAGCTCATGCCTATAATCCTAGCACTCTGGGAGGCTAAGGCGGGTGAATTGCCAGTTCGAAACCTGCCTGAGCAAGAGCTAGACCCTGTCTCTACTAAAAATAGAAAAATTAGCCAGGGGTTGTGGTGGGTGCCTAGAGTTGCAGCTACTTGGGAAGCTGAGGCAAGAGGATTGCTTGAACCCAGGAGTTTGAGGTTGCTGTGAGCTATAACGCCACGACACTTTACCCAGGGCAACAGAGTGAGACTCTATCGCAAAAAAAAAAAAAAAAAAAGAAAGAGAAAGAAGAGTTAAGTATAATGGCAACTATAAAGTAAATATACAAAATCAAAATCTATCCTACATACTAGTAATACTACTTTGAAATATAATGAAGAAATAATATCATAAACTACAAACTGTCTAGGAATCATCTTAATGAGAAATACCATATTTTTGCCATGTACAATGCATATACCTTTGCCCAGATTGTTGAGAGAAAAATAGGGATGCACATTATACATGGGTAGTACTAATTCATATCTATATAAATGTTTTCAATTATTTTATTTACGCTTATAAGTTAAAAGCATAACTCTAGAAAGCGGTAATATCTATATGAAAATAGTACCCTGGAACACAGTAATTGGCTTTGTCAAGCTTACAACAAACTTATAATGACAGCATTTTCAAAGAGTGACATTCACTGTAGGCAGAAGCTAGCAATCTAGCTGATATTTTCACAAAAATTATTGGAAAATCCCTTGGAAAATGTCAGGACGGTTTTCATATATTGCGAGCTTTAAGCTAACAGTTATTAAGCATGCTGCATGGCAACAGAGCTGCCAAGAGACACTTTGGACCTCTTCCCACAGAGAACGTCATCAGATTGTGGAGGCAACAGGAAGAAAAGCTTCTACAGATGCCAAGACAGAAGGTAATACAAGGGAAACCTCTACAGTGGCCAGACGTAGAGCAGGAGGTGAAGACCTGGATTCTGGAGCAGCATCAAACTGGAATCTCTGTTTCAACCAAGGTAGTACAAGAAGAGGGTAAAAGGATTACACAGAAAAAAAAAAAATTGATGATTTCTCAGGGATGCCTAAATGGTACTTTAACTTTATGAAGAGAGAAGATTTGAGCATGGGGACATGGATAAAACAAGGGTACATCTGACATTTTCAGAATGAGGAGCAAACCTATCTTTGACTTAACATTCATGAAAGCCAACTATGTAACCAACACATATATATGACCCCATAATATACTAAGATAAACATTCTTTAAAAAAAAAATCTTGCCCCAAAACTTCCAGCAGCCAATGAGAATCAAGTTTTAAAATTACATTCTTATGTTTTCTTTTTTTTGGGGGGGGGGGGCAGTGTCTATGGCTCAGTGAGTGGGGCGCTGGCCCCATATACCGAGGGTGGTGGGTTCAAACCCAGCCCCGGCCAAACTGCATCAAAAAATAGCCAGGCGTTCATTGTGGTGGGTGCCTACAGTCCCAGCTACTCAGGAGGCTGAGGCAGGAGAATCGCCTAAGCCCAGGAGTTGGAGGTTGCTGTGAGCTGCGTGACACCACGGCACTCTACCAAGGATGACATTAAGTGAGACTCTGTCTCAAAAAAAAAAAAAAAAGTAGTGCTCCAGGTGAGACTTGAACTCACACTCTCGCTTTCATTCTGAAGCAGGACATAGTTACCATGCGCTAACCAATTACGCCACTGGAGCACTGGCTACGCCCTTTCTCAGAAGACCCTTTCAGTTGGTCATAGCCACGTGACATCACTGGACAGTTCCGCATGATGTTGCATATGCAAATTAAAAAAAAAAAAAAACTACCGGGGCGTTGTGCGCGCGCCTGTAGTCCCAGCTCCTCAGGAGGTTGAGGCAAGAGAATCGCCTAAGCCCAGGAGCTGGAGGTTGCTGTGAACTGTGACTCCACAGTACTCTACTGAGGGTGATAAAGTGAGACTCTGTCTCAATCTTCAAAAGACTTAACATCTTTGAGCTGTCCCCAATCACTCATATAGCTGTGAGCTTCAAAGGAGCAAAGACTGTGACCGTTAAAACTAGTACACATGAGAAAACACATTTCACTGTTGTTCTAGCCTATTGTGCAAATGGGACAAAACCACTACCTATGATCATCTTTAAAAGAAAAACATCTCCAAAAGAAGGGTCCCAAGTAGAGGTATTATCCACATGCATGAAAAAGGATGGATGAAGGAGGAAGGCATGAAAATCTGGTTTAACAAAGTTTTATCATAAAGGCCTGAAGGATTACTTTTATAAAAAAAAAAAACCAGCTTTGCTTGTTTATGATCACTTCAAAGCCCATATTTACACAAAGTACAAAAACAATTGCAGTGGACTTGAAAACCCAACTTGCTGTGATACCTTGTGGGCTAACCAGCCAACTGCAACCTCTTGATCTGTCAGTAAACAAGATCTTTAAGGACCTAACGAAGAAAGAGTGGGTGTTATGGATGCAGTCAGCTGGTAGGTTTGTGATTGGATGGATCTTAAGATCATGGAACAGAGTCAAAAAGAAGTGGTTGTGAAATTGTTTTAAAAATGTGGCAACAGCTCTACTAGGGATGGAACTGAGGACAATGAAATTTACCAGGATGAGAAAAATGACTCTTTAGAAGATACTGGTAATGTAAAAATTGAAGAAGATACTTCTGACGTTGACAGTGATGAAGAGCCCTTGGCCTTCTATGATGCATAACTATCATAAGTCTCTTATCAGTACATAAAATTTCTTGTACCTTGTATCTGTTCTTGGGTTTTGTAATTACTTGTTACATAAAATCTCTTGTACCATAATATGTTAAAAAATAAATGCTCAAATTCCTTTGTCATGCAAAAAGCAAGTACCTACACATAAACAAATAAAAATTTTAATTAAAATGTTAAGTGAAAGTGTTTTTCTTGAAAGTTTGGGCCCAAAACAAGGGAGCGCATTATACATGGGATGACAGTATACATGACAAAATAAAATCAGTATGTGAGAGACACACACACACAGGGACATGAAAGAAAACTTGAATAAATTGAAAATGTACCATGCCTTTTCCTGGATGGACAGACCCAATGTTCTAACAAAGTCAATGAAATTTTAGGTTTAAAGTAATTCCAATCAAAATTCTAACAGGATTTTGAGGAGCACCTAACAAAAACATTCTAAATTCATTTGAAAGAAAGAAAAATGGTTGAAACTAGCTAAGAAAAAAAGTGTGAGTAATGTGGAAAGCTGAGATGATGACAAAGGGAAATTTATCTGCTCAGCTGTTGCAAATATAAGGGTACAAAACTGGCAGAAAACCCCATAAAGACATAAATGAATAATACAATAAGCCTGCCCCAATAAACGCTAGCCTATATAATTATTTATTTATAATAAAAGTAGAGCAGCAATAATGATAGGGAAATAATAATTCAATTAAGGGAAAATAAGCTATAATTATACTTCACAATATTTGCAAATCAGTTTTAAATGGACTGACAATTTAAATATATTTTCAAAACGATTTCAAAACTGAATAGTATAATCTTAAAATGGGAAACATCTTTGCAAGCATAAAAGCACTCACAGAAATTACCACTGTCTGAAGGAGATTTGGAAATCAATCCAACTTGACCACACACACACAAAAAAAGTAAAAATCCATGTACATCTAAGATTTCATAAAAAAAAAATTAGAAGGCAGGCCAGGCATGGTGGCTCACACCTGTAATCCTAACAGTCTGGGAGGGTGAGGCAGGTGGATTGCCTGAGCTTAGGAGTTCAAGACCAGCCTGAGCAAGATCCAGACCCCGACTCTACTAAAAATAGAAAAAATATAAAACAAAAAACTAGCCAGCTGCTGTGATGGGCACCTGTAGTCCCAGCTGCTTGGGAGGCTGAGGCAAGAGGATCGCTTGAGCCCAAGAGTTTGAGGTTGCTATGAGCCTTGAATGGTGACGCCATAGCACTCTACCCAGAGTGACAGCCATTCTGTCTCAAAAAAAAAAAAAAAATTAGAAGGCAATTTGGGGAAAACACTTATTGCAGGGGTGATAAATGATTAATACTCTTTATATGTAAAACTCATTCAAATAAACAAGAGAAATACCCCTGTATAAAAACTGAGCAGAAAACATGAGTTGAAAATATGCAGAATAAAATACAGAAATGGCTTATGAGCATGAGTAATAAACATAAAAATTTTAGAAAACTTCTCTTGCTGCAAAAACAAACAGGAGTAACTATGTGAAATAGTGGAGATGTTAATTTGTGTCACTACGTTAACTTTTATTATTTATATGTATCATGTCACATACTTTAAATATACACAATAAAATTTATTTAAAAATTAAAAAAAATAAACATAGTATTGTATACGTTTGGAATTTTCCATAATAAAATTTGAAAAAATAATTGAGGAAAAGGGAAAGAGAAACCACCAGTGAGATGTGTGGGGGTGCTGGGAGGGTTCCCAGCTCCCTACAGTGGAACACAAGCTTCCTTCCTCTCAGATTTTCAAGAGGAAACCTTTCTCATTAAGAACCAGCAAGGGGGCGGTGCCTGTGGCTCAAAGGAGTAGGCTGCTGGCCCCATATACTGGAGGTAGGAGGTGGTGGGTTCAAACCCAGCCTGGCCAACAACTGCAAAAAAAGAAGAAAGAACCAGCAAGGCAGGTTGATTCATATTATGGGAATGTGTAGGTTCCTTAAAGGTAACTGATACTGGTTACTTTTTCAAAGTTAGTAGCAAATGGTAAGCACAAAAGGGTCTCTAAGGAAATAGTGGTTTTACTCAAACCTGAGTGAGAGAAACGATTCTGTGGCTTAGACGTTGTGCCTACTCATAGATAGCTCTTCAGGAAAAAACCATTCAAATCAGCTAAATGAGTAAAATGAAAATGGCTCACATTCAAACGGATACCGAACAGAACTGTATGTACAGACACAACAAATAATTCAAGTGCTGCCATATGAGCATCCACAGAGATGAGGCGCCAAGAACAGGAGGGATAAGAGGCCTTCCGAGGCAGAAGGCTGCCAGGCTAGGATTCTAGGAGTTAGAGATAGTAGAGATCAAAAAAGCACCATGCCTGTGGTTGTGGTGGTGGTGGGCCAGCTAGAAACCACTTCCAATTTTAGCTCCATGTCCTGGATACATGCTTTCTGCGGAGGCAGCCTTTCCAGCAGCAGCCTATGGTAGTGGGACTTAGGAAGTCATGTGTCAACTCAGATGCACATAAATGAAGTACAGGAGCCATCTAGAACACTGGGGAACGCACATTGCCTCTTGTCAGGTACACCATGGGAACTCTGTGGAGAATCCTGCCCTTATCCCCACTCCAAAGGGAATTGCCAGCCCCGTCCAGCACAGGCCTTGTGGCCTGTTGTGCATACCACACTTGTTTCCTGCAGTGACTGGGCATGTCTCCAGGAAGAGTATGTCTGCTCCTGCTTAGCTGGGAAGCTGGCAAACTTAAGCATGGCTGGCACAGCAAAGGGCCCATAGGAAAAGCAAGAGACAGCTATACAATGCTAGCAAATGAACCCACAGGACACTCTGGCATAATGGCTACACCAGCTCCCATCTGTGTACACTGAGACATAATGGAATTTTTATTAAGATGCTTTCATAGGACAGCGCCTGTGGCTCAAGGAGTAGGGGGCCGGCCCCATACACCCAGGGTGGTAGGTTCAAGCCCCAGCCAAAACTCAAAAAAAAAAAATATATATATATATATGATAAGATGCTTTCATGCTTGAATCACTTAAATAATAACAGAATAGCAGAAAATATTCACTTCCACATAAGGTAGTGATTAGGAATGTGGGCTCTGCAATCAGAAAGACATTGATTGGTTCAAATCCCATGTGCCCCATGTTTAAGTCACTTAAACTTTCTGAGCCTCAGTTTTCTTGATCTAACTGGGGATACTATTAGTATTTCCCATAAAAGTACAGATTTGTTGGAAGGATTAAGAGATAATCAATATGAAGTATTTCCCACCATGCCCAGGAACACCATAAACCTGATTATGAACATTAACTGGAAAAGGAAGAATATATATATATATTCTGACTCTGCCACTATGTAATCTTAGTCAAGTTATTTAATATTTCCTGACCCCTAAATACTTTATTTGTGTTTATAACATATTCCCTATCTCACAGCATTACTTTATGGATTAGATGAGATCATTTAAGACAAAGTACTTTAAAAACAGTTTTAGAAGGGTACAGGTGAGGCTCGGCGCCTGTGGCTCAACAGGCTAAGGTGCCAGCCACGTGCACCTGAGCTGGTGGGTTCGAATCCAGCCCGGGCCCGCCAAACAACAATGATGGCTACAACCCAAAAATGGCCTGGCGTGTGGCAGGTGCCTGTAGTCCCAGCTACTTGGGAGGCAGAAGCAAGAGACTCGCTTGAGCCCAGGAATTGGAGGTTGCTATGAGCTGTGATGCCACAGTACTCCATCCAGGGTGACAGCTTGAGGCTCTGTCTCAAAAAATAAAATAAAATAAATAGACTGGTCTCTTAAGAATGTTAGCACTGGGTGGCACCTGTGGCTCAAAGGAGTAGGGCACCAGCCCCGTATGCCAGAGGTGGCAGGTTCAAACCCAGCCCAGGCCAAAAAAAAAAAAAAAAAAAAAGGTACAGGTGAAACTTACTAATTGTAGAATATAAATGTCTGAACACAATAACTAAGAAAACGTCAAGAAGGCCATGTTATTCAGTTCGATGAAAATATTTCAAATTTTATATAAAACCTGCACATTGTACCCCATGATTGCATTAATGTACACAGCTATGATTTAATAAAACAAACAAACAAACAAAAAACAGTAAAGATGGTGGTTGGGCACAGGGGATCATGGCTGTAATCCTAGCACTCTAGGAGGCAGAGGCCAGAAGATCACTCAAGCTCGTGAGTTCAAGACCAGCCTGAGCAAGAGCAAGAGCAAGACCCTGTCTTTACTAAAAACAGAAAAACTAGTCGGGCATTGTGGTGCATGCTTGTACTCCCAGCTACTTGGGAAACAGAAGAATCACTTAAGCTCAGGGATTTGAGACCAGCCTGAGCAAGAATGAGACCCCATCTCTACTAAAAAAAAATAGAAAAACTAGCCAGGTGCTGTGGCATTGCTGGTAGTCACAGCTACTCAGGAGGCTGAAGATCACTTGAGCCCAAGGATTGAGGTTGCTATGAGCCATGATGACACCATGGCACTCTACCCAGAGTAACAGAGTCTCAGAAACAAACAAACAAACAAACAAAAGGTTGCTAACATTGTTCTGAGAAAGTCAGACAAAGATTTAACAGAAAAATGCTGAGGAAAGCATTGTCTGAAGTCTTTCTCCACCTGCTGCTCATTCCTCTCATCAGTCAAGGGCAATTTCGTGAAAGTTTCAATGGCATCCACCTTATAGTCCTGATCTGGTGCCTTACAACTTCCCTCTGTTTCCTAAACTTAAAAATCTGTAATGTTACCCATTTTCTTTAGTTAATAATCTAAAAAAGACTGCAGTGAGATAGTTAAGTTCTTAAGAGACCCTCGGAAATTTAAGGATGGACTAAATAGTCATGTCATGACTTACAGAAGTGTCTTGAAGTCTGTAAAGCTTATGTTGAGAAACAAATTTTATTGTTATCTTTTTATTCCATTTTCCACAAACTTTTTGAAGTCCCCTCATGTTATAATCACATATATATATACACCTCAAAATATAAAGTTTAAAATGATGTGAATTAAAAGTTTATAATGGGGAGAGATGATATCATTAAGTAAACAGAGAGTAAAGGAATAAATACTTGTCTTAAGAGATTATGGGAAAAACAGGAAGAGGGGAATCAATAAAGATAAAAGATGAAAATTAAGTAGAGAAAATAAACAAAATAAAGTAGAACGAATAAATAAATCCAAAATATAGTTCTATGAAGTGACCAAAATACAGTGCCCACTAACCTGATGAAACTACCAAAGAGACAGCATAAAAACAGATAAGATTACGTCTAAGAAAGAAGCCATGACTACAAATGAGGAGATAGTTTTTTAATCCTAAAATCAGATGATACTACATGTTCATCTAAATCTATGGCAATAAATTTGAAAACTTAGAAGGGAATAATTTTTTCACCAAAATACAAATTATCAAAACAGACCCAATAAGATCTGAACAGACCGATTACCATAGAAGACACTGGAAAAGTCATTAAGACATTGGAAAGGTCTAACTGTTGAGGGGCCTAACACAGCCACACACAAACCCTTTTCCGCTCCTCCTCCTCTTCCTCTGCTCCTAAGACAAAGGCACAAAGGATCTGGCTAGCCCTGCCGCCCCCCCAAGTTCATGCCGAAAGAGAAAGACGAAAGACCCTAACCTAACAAGCAACCTGTGGAATGTGCCCCTGCCCACTCCCACGGCCCCATATAAAACTGGTCTCTAGCTGCCCCCTGGGCATGGATGCCATCTTTGCACTGCCCAGGCGGGTCACCCTCCCCTCTCAATAACCCTGGCCTGTCTACTCCGCAGCCTCCTCTCTGGGCGCCCACCATTTACACCTTTCAATAACCACTGAAAAAGGCACCAAGACCAGATGGCTTCACAAATGAGTTTTCATCTGATCTTTAAAGGACACGTAATTTCTCTCTAATTTTTTTTGAGACAGAGCCTCAAGCTGTCACCCTGGGTAGAGTGTCGTGGCATTACAGTTCACAGCAACCTCCAATTCCTGGGCTCAAGCGAGTCTCCTGCCTCTGCCTCCCAAGTAGCTGGGACTATAGGCGCCCGCCACAATGCCCGGCTATTTTT
>CAUYON010171986.1:0-43069 GCA_963573935.1 Arctocebus calabarensis
GGGAAAGGGAGGGGAGGGGAGGGGGGAGGATGGGTGGAGGGAGGACAGTTGGTGGGATCACACCTACGGTGCATCTTAGCAGGGTACTGGTGAAACTTGTTAAATGTAGAGTATCAATGTCTTTATATAGTGATCAAGAAAATGCCGTGAAGGCTATCTCTAACAGTACGATCAAAATATTTCTGATTGTATATGAAGCACATTCTGCTCTATGATTGCACCAATGTACACAATTATAATTTAATAAAATTATTTTAAATAAACTCAAACTTCTGAAAAATATAAAACATTTCTATGGATACATTCAGTGGGAAAAAAACCTCATTTATAATGCCAGCAGGAGTATGCAATTATTAGAGAATGTGATTCAAAGAAATTGACAATCTTAAATGCATGTGAATCTCATTAAACAAGATGTAATCAGTGATATTATTCAAGGATTCACTAAAAATCAGTGAAATCTTGATCTGTTAACTCTTGATTTGATTAAAAAAATATCATGTTCTATACAGTATGTCTTCTAAATAGCATCTTATTAATAATTTAATGATATTTTCCATGATTTACACTTATTCTTTTCTGAATGTTGAATGGAAGTGCATCTCATTGACCTAACTTCAGAGGCATTCTTTAGATTGCCCACTATCACCACTTCTTTTCTGCGTAGTGCTAGAAGCTCTAGCCAGAGGAATCAGGCCAGTGAAAGCAATGAACAGCATCCAAATTGGGAAAGAAGGGGTCAAACTATTACTTTTGACTGATGATATGATTTTTTAACTAGAAAATCCCAAAGACTGGATCGATGGACTCTTGGGATTGATAAATAAAGTCAGCAAAGTTTCAGGTTACAAAATCAATATACACAAATCAATATAATTTGTATATACCAATAACAGTCAAGCTGAAAGTCATGTCAAAGGCTCAATACCATTTATAATCGCTACAAAAAAAATAAAGTTCTTAGGAATATACACAGCCCAGGAGGTAAAGTAGTCTACAAGGAGAACTATAATACACTGAGGAAAGTAATCAGAGAAGCACAAGCAAGTGGAAGAACAAATTGGAGTCATGATCATGGATCTATTGAATCAACATTTTTTAAATGTCCATAAGACCCCAAATGATTTAGAGATTCAATATAATCCTCATCAAAATATCAGCATCATATTTCATAGATCTAGAAAAAGTGATTCTATGGTTCATCTGGAACCAAAAAGCCTAGTTAGCCAAAGCAATCATAAGTACAAAGAACAAATATGGAGACATAGTATTACTAGACTTCAAACTATACTACAAGAATAGTAACCAAAACAGCATAGTATTGGTACCAAAATAGAGAGGTAGACCAATGGAATAGAACAGAGAATCCAGATACAAGACCATCTACCTACAGCCAACTGTTCCTCAACAAAGCAGACAACGTACACTGAGGGAAGAAAGCCCTATTCACTAACTGGAGCTGGGAATTTTGGACAGCCACATTCGGAGGAACAGAACAGGACCCTTCTCTCTTAAAGCTTACAATAATTAATTCAACATGAAAAAAAAAACACTTAAATGTAAGGGACAAAACCATACAAAATTCTAGAAAAATTAGGATAAATTCTTCCAGAGACCTAGGCAAAGAATTCATGACTAAAACCTCAAAGGCAATTACAGCGACAACAAAAATAAATCAATGGGACTTTATTAAATTAAAAATTTTCTGCATAGCAAGAGAAAAACAGAGCAGATAGACACTTTAAAAAATGGGAGAAAATATTCACAAACTACACATCAAAAAAGGCTAATATCCAGAATATACAAAGAACTCCATCCAATCACAAGGAAAAAAGCTACCCTATTAAAAAGTGGACAAAAGGCATGAACAAAGGCTTTTCAGAAGAAGATATAAAAATGGCCAACAAACTTATGAATAAAATGTTCAATATGATTAATAATCAGAGAAATGCAAATTAAAACCACAATGAGATATCATCTTACCCTGTCAGATCTCTTAATAAAAGTCCACAAACAATAGATGCTATTGTGAATGTAAAAGAAATAAACACTTACTATATAGTCCCACTGTTGGTGGGATTTCATCTTAGTAGAACCTCTATGGAAAACAGTATGGAGATTTCTCAAAACTAATCATTAACCTATCATTCTGTCTGGCAATCCTATTAGTATGTATCTACTCAAAGGAAAAGAAGTCATGTTATCAAAAAGACACCTGCTCTTGGATGCTATTCACAGCACAATTCACAATTGCCAAGATGGAGAATCAACACAAGTGCACATCAACACATAAATGGATTACTCAACTGTGGTGTATGTGTATCATGGAATACTATTCAGCCATAAAGAAAGAGGGACGTTTAATAGCTTTTGTATTTACCTGGATCAATTTGGAGAATATCATCCTAAGTAAAATATCACAAAAATGGAAAGCAAGCATCTACTGCACTCAATATTAATATGAAACTAGTAGATGAACCTCTACATGCCTGCATGAGAGAGAAGTACATTTAAATTTAAGAAGGGAGAAAGGAGAGGGGGGAAGGAGTGTGGTAAGCTCTCACCTGTCAAGTATAATATAGGGGTATATGGCATACCTCCTGGGTGAAGGGCTTGCGACTTGGACTTTACCTAACAGTGCAAATATACAATAACCTAATTGTATATACCCTTATATTAACCTGAAATTTAAAAAAAAGATTAACTTAATTACATCTACTCCACCCCATTGTTACAAGATTTAAATGTGAGAAATTATTAGAAAGTGCTGTGGAATTTATAATTTTTTATACGCCAAAATGGTGATATACAAAAACCATAAGTAGACATCTCTCCATTAATCTTTATGCATCAAGCATATCCTATGTCATCAAGAAAAAAAATGGCTTATAATTTAGAGGTATTTAAATGCGAATAAAATTAAGGGAACACTGAAGCTAATAAGGCAGACCACAACTTTTGGCTACAAATGTGGATCATGTTTCTTTGGTTTAAATCTGTGAGAGCTGTGCAGAGTTAACCTTGAAAAACAATTAATCTTCTCTTGATTTGTTATTTAAAAGTGTCTATTGCCCTGGGGAGAGAATTATCATCTTATGAGTGAGCTTGCGAAGTTTCTAGTGGAGATTTTCCCAGCAGTTGGAATCCAGCTGATTCCTGCAGCTGCCCAATGCCATGGCCAAGCTCTCATTGTTTATTTTTCTGTATAAATCAATTAGGTAAGCAGAACATTAAAGGTTTATAGGTAACAGAGATTCCAGACGTTTTAATTTATCTTTCATTATTCTTCTTGTAATGGAAGATTCTGCTCATAGGAAAAAAATGAACAAATAGATTATATTCTTAATCAAATTATTTTAATCTCATCAAAACTGTCTCTGTTTCCTTCTTTATGTCTGCCTTGGTCTTGATCTGGACCAAGTTGTTACTGAGATCTCTTTCACCCACCCTTTAGGAACCATCATTTGTATTAGACTATTGCCCTACTCTCTGATACACATCCCAAAGATTACAAAGGTCAAAGTTCCATGAAGGAAATACATAGCAAGGAAAAAACTGAAGTAAATTTTTAGTTTCTCAGCTTGTGAAATGTTACATAGTTTGTGAATATAGTTGATTATATATACTTGCTTTTATTTCAATTTTATTTTAAAAGTTATGGAAAGATATTTCACTACTGGTTGAAAAGGTGTTATGGGTATATATTCTTGCAGTTATAATTTTTATATTAAGAGAAGATATTGAAAGATATATATCTTATTCTTGGAAATCTCCAGAACATCTCAACCTATCACATCCTTTATCTTTTCAAAGGTAATATTAACATCAGTGGGGTACATTCTGAGGGTCAAATAGAGTAGCGTCCAGGAGAACAGGACTTCACAAAGTAGTACCAAGCACCACATAAATTTGTCAGTGACAGGCAACTCTTGCATAGATATCCGGGTTTAATTAAGGGATTTAAAAACATATCAACTGAAAAATCTTGTTAAATAAAATTCATGCTTCAGTCATTAGTTTCACATTTGGAATCAAAAAAACCATAACATTAATTTCATGAAAGTCTGAATTTGAATAATTTATCTGCTTTTGAAGTCTCATTTTAAAACACTTTTATTTTTAGAAATTAAATTTTTTCTCTAAATGTGAATAGATTACAATATTCCAATTTACTTATTCATGTATTTAACATTCAATAAAATGTATTAAGCAACTAATATATACCTAGGCACTGTGATAAGTGCTGGGGATAAAAACAAAAAGGAAGATACCAGATGCCCTTTTTTTTTTTACTTTTTCATTGTGTATATTCTTGGCAAACAACGTGATAGGTTGAAATACATCTATGTAGAATGAAATGCTCTGTAAAATCATGCAAATTAATATATTCATCATTTTTTGAAGTTGCCTTTTTTGTAATGGTTAAAAGTACCTAAAATCTAGGCTCATAACAAATTGCCAATATACAAGGCAATGTTATTAACCAGGATCTTTATGCTGTGCATTAGATATCCAGATTTATTCCTCCAATAGAACTGAAACTTTGTACCTTTTTCCTTACCATCTCCCACCCCTGCCAGGTAACCACTGTGCTAGTTTTAGTTTCTATATATTTCAGGTTTATTTTGTTTTGTTTATATTCACATTTAAGTGAAGTGATACAATATTTTTTTCTGTGTCTGGTTTATTTATTTTATCATAATTTCTAGGTTTATCCATCTTGTCTAAATGGATAGACCTTCTTTTTTAAAGATATATATTTTGTGTTTGTTGTGCATATCCTAAAATTTTCATTTTTATTCATCTATGGATAGACATTTAGGTTGTTTCTATTGTGAATAAGACTTCAATGAACATGGGGACACACATATTTCTATGAGGTGCTAATTTCATTTCTTTTCCTTATACATGCTCAGTAAAAGGTTTGCTGGGTCATGTGGTAGCAGTATGCTATTTTTAATTTCTTTAGGAACCTACATATTATTTTCCTCAATGGCTGCACCAATCTACATTTCCACTGAAAGTGTACGAGGAGTTGCTTTTTTCTACACCCTCACCAATACTTATCTCCTTTCCTTTTGTAATAGTCATTCTCACACACGGGAGGGGATATCTCATTCTGGTTTCATTTGGCATTTTCCTGGTGATTAAAGACATTGAGGACCTTTTCATACACCTGTTCGTGTAACTACTGAGTTGTGTGAGTTCCTTAAATATATTAGATATTAACCCCTTTTATGACGTATGGTTCTCAAGTATTTACTCTCAATCCTTTTAATACCCATCTATGTTGTTGATTATTTCTTTTACTGTACAGAAGCTTTTTCATTTGATGTAGTCTCACTTATTTATTTTTCTTGGTGTTGTTTATTCTTTTGGTAAGGTATCCAAAAAATCCTTGCCAAGGCCTATATAAAAGAGATTTGCAACTACATTTTTTCCAGGATATTCAAACTTATGTTTAGGTCTTCAGTTTTTTTTCAGTTGATTTTTGTATATGGTGGAGGGTAAGAGGCCCAGTTTCATTCTTTTCATGTGATATCCAGTTTTCTTAACACCATTTATTAAAGAGACTGTTCTTTCCCTATTATGAATTCTTGGTAACCTTGACAAAATTTAGTTGAATGTATATGCTTGGGTTCATTTCTGGGCTTTCTATGTACCATGCCCTCTGTGGAATGCTGCTACCACACTGTTCTGATCAATAATACTTTGTCATATAATCTGAAATCAGGAAATGTGATGCTTACAACTTTCTTTTTCTTTCTCAAGATGGTTGGATGCTCAAATCTTTTGTGGTTCCATACAAATTTTAGAATTATTTTTTTCTACATATGTGAAAAATGTCATTGGAATTTTGGTATAGGCTATATCGAATCTGTGTATCATTTCAGGGAGTAAAACCATATTTTCAATATACCAGGGCAAACTACCAATTTTAATATATAATAGAACCCATTTTCACATTCAATGAATAAACCAGTGCTTATGTTTCACTGATCCAAGTAATATTTAAAGCATTTAAAAAGTGTGGTGAATATGCAAAGGCAGCAATGAGAAGACCGTTTGTGTGAGAGAAGGATTTTTGGAGACGTTTTATTCAAACTGAGTGCTATGGGTTGAATTATGTCCTCCCCCCCAAATTTATACATTGAAGTTGTAACTCTAATATCTCATAATGGGATCTTTATACAGTAACCAAGGTAAATTCAGGTCATTAAGATAGGCCATAATGCAATGTGTCCTTACGCAAAGGGAAATTTGAACACAGACACCCACAAAAGATTGCCATGTGAAGATGAAGGCAGATATCAGGGTGATACTTCTATGTGCCAAGAAATGCCAGAGATTGCCAGAAACCAGCAGAAGGCAGAGAGGCAGCCTGGAACAGATTCTTCCTCACAGCCCTCAGAAGGAACCAACTCTCCTTACACCTTGATCTCATGCTTCCATCCTCCAGAACTGTGAGTCAATAAGTATGTTGTGTAAGCCACTCAGTTTGTGGCATTTTATTAGGACAGCTCGAGCAAATTAGTGCACTGTGTCTTTAAAGAATGACTATGAATTTTTCAGTACCACAAGGAAAGAAGAGTAGAGAAGGATGGTCAAAGCCAAAGAGAGTCTGTGCAAAGATAGGATGAGATAAAGGGCCAGGGACAATTCACACAAAGCAAGTATTTCAGTACAGCAGAACCTGAGAGCGAAGGGAAATACCAGCAGGTGAAAACCTTGGAAATATGGTCTGAAGTCACCTGTAAAAAGCATTTAGTGCCATGTCATGGACTTTTCATGTTATTATGAAAGTGGTTGGGAACCATTGAAGGTTTTTAAGGACAAGGAGCCTGTGATGCGTCAAATGTTTTAGAAAGAGCTCTTACGCTTCTAGTTCTGAGAAGAACAGCTTGAAGGGATGAAACAAGAGATGCAAGAGTCATGCTGGAATGGACTTCATCAGTAAGATGAAAAATGATAGTTACTCAACTAGGGAAATGAGCAAGCTGATAAAAAATGGAATCAAAATTTGGTAACAAGCTGGTTAGCTAAGAGGAGAGAGAAAGAGAGAGATAATGAATTGAGATTTTATTAATAGCAGTGGTGAAGGAATAGAGATAAGAAATATTCTCAAACAAAGAGATTAAAAGACATTTCTTTCTCAAAAGGAAACATACATGACTTCAACCAAATTATGAATTGCTTCTTGGTACTGATTTTCTGACTTTGGCCCTATGTAAAAAAGCACTTATTGCACTGTGATTGGGAAACGCTTGGTGGGCACTGTTGTGTATTTGAGTGCCACAAATTATATGCTAGCAATTCCATAAGCCATTATATCTTCATTATTACTAAGCATATCAAACACATACAGATTCACTTTGATGGCAAAAAAGTTTCCATATTAAAAAAACCTAATTATCTGAACTGTGTTGCATTTTTACAAACAATAAAATTCCCCTAGTAGCTAAATTGTAAAAAAATTTAGCTATAAAGCATTCATGTTTACATTTTTTGAAGTAAACAAAAAGGAATAACTCTTCTAGTCACACCGACAGAAAACAACTTTAGCATAAACTACTCATTCAATTTATTCTTTCCTTAAGTTTCAAAATATGTCCGTCATTTGAATGTTAAAAAAATAAAAAGAAAAGAGGGGCCATATGGCATTTTAGAAAGAAATTAGGAATTTTCCCATTGCAGAAAATTATCAGGTACTGAAGGGTACTTTCGCTTGATGTTTTTGTCATTTTTGCTACTAGGTACAATAGCTTAACAAATTAAGTATCTTCTTTTTCATTAAAATCAATCAGCTCCTACAGTTTACATTCCCACTAAGTGATTTGCTGAGATTCTGATTGCTTTACAGAAGATCCATAATAAAATTCTTTTTTTTTTATTTTTGGTAACTATATTTGTTTAAGTTACATATAAATCTTAAAAAGCAACTTATTACCTTAAGTTCTATAATAAAATTCTTCCCTTATGTCTTTCAATTGTAAAAATTCCTTCTCCAAGGCCCTCCACACTGCTTCCCTGAGCACTCCACACAGCTCAGCCTATATTCTGTCCTTGCCCAGCCTTTCCCAGAGCCTTTGGTCTCTCATTTGTTCTTGGTTATTTCTCCCTCCCCACTTTGCAGTGAGCTCCCTTCTCAAGCTTCTGTCTGTGGGTGGATTCCAGTTTCACTTGGAAACCATCTCTTCCAGACCCCAATTCCTGGGCCTCGTACCTCCCACTTTCTGTGGGTCATACAATCCTGTAAATGGCTCTACCCTTTCACTTTACATTATTTTACTGAAATTGTATAAATGGAGCCTCCTCCCATAAAATACGAAATTCTTGAGGGCAGGTTGCAGTATAAAATCTGATACCAAACTATGTTTTATTTAACAGCAGTGGCCAGTTTAGCCAAGTCTATAACAAATCCTTTAGGGTTTTCTTCATCTGAGAATAATATTCCTATGACCCCTTCAATCCCGAAAGATAGTTTTACTGAATATAGAATTGACAGTGGAGTTTCATTCAGCCCTTAGAAAATATTGTGGCACTTTCTATGGCTGCCGTGGGTTCAGGCAATGTTTCATTTCTCCTCATTTTTTTTTTCAAGATTTTCTCTTTGCCCTTCATTTCAGAAGTTTGTGATAAGTGGTAGCATGGATTTGCTCAACCTTGTTAATCTATAGCTTTGTGTCTTTTGCCAAATTTGAGGAATCTCAGCCTTTGTTTTAACAAATCTTCTTTCACCCACTCTGTTTTCTCCTCTCACTGAAATTTCAAAGATTAGAATATTCAGTGTTTTGTTATTTTCACCCAGGTCCTCAAGTATCTGTCCATTTTCTTTCAGCCTACATTTTCTGAGTAGTTTATATTGGATAAATTCTATTTTTCTTTCCCAAAATTCAGAACCTATCTTCTGTCATCTCCACTCTATTATTCAGATCATCAACTGAACTTTAAAAATTTTGATTGTTGCATTTTTTTTAATTCTATTATTTCCATTTGTTTCTTTATTCTAAATTCTGTGTTTTTCTTGAGGGGTAGCCTAGATTTCTCTCCTAATTCAAGAGAATGTATATGTAATTTCTTGAGGCATTTTCACGATGGCTGCTCTAAAATCCCTATGACCTAATTCCAACATCCTAATTCATCTTGGTGTTAGCATCCATTGCTTATTTTTTTTCTCATTCTCTGGTTCTTGGCATGATTATGATTTTTTGTTATAGACTGAGCATTTTGGCTATTATATTAGGAGTTGATGGGTTCCATTTAAATTGTTTTCTTTTAGCAGAAAGTTTCCCTGGCTAGGCTTATCATGCTGGTCCTGATCTATGTTTCTGATTATAATTATAGACTAATTTTCAGAAACTGTGTGATGCTATGTTGGTCTACTTAGTTTATCTCATGACATTGGAGTCATAACTGGTCTAGCTGATACCACCTGAGGGGTCCGAAGGAACTTACTAAAGCTGCCTCATTCCTCTAGACAGTTGACGGGTTACTTAGGATGAAGAGTGTTTTCTGAGCTGGGAGCTTATGGTAGTCAGTTTCCCCTGCCTATGAGGGACAGAGAGTATTTCCCAGGCAGGGTGCTTAAGGGGCATGATTGCCTATGCTTATTCCCCTTGGATGCCTAGTGACTTGAAGTGAGGAAGAACATCCCTAGGTCCGGCAGGTGGAAGAGCACTTCTTGGGCTATAAAGTTGTGATAGGATCCACTTTGCCATGTTCTTTGGTGCATGGTGTTTCTGGGTAGTAGAGAGGAATCAGAGATCTTGTGAGAAAGGAAAATGGTTCCCAGAGGTGTTTATTGTTTGTGAGACCTCTGACTGATTCTCCTTGCTATTTCTGCAGGGTTCACCTGATATTGTCCGAGATCCCGTAGTTTGATCTTCAGGAAGAACGTGCATATCTGAACTCTGTTTTGTTGTTATTTTTGAATTGTTTTAAGCCGTATATTTTGGGGGTGAAACAGTATACCACAAAAGCTCACTGATACCACCTACTAGGGACAGCACATTAATGGTAGATACCAAAAAAGAGCTTGTTCTGTGTTAGCACAGTTTATATAGACAAACTAAACCACACCAGGACAATTTTTACAGAAGTATAAATTTAAGGATGTTAAAATATAAAGAAGAGCAATTAAGTTGTTTGACTTAGAAATTTTAAAGACTTTAATATTCAAAGAAGAAGAATTAAAGTATTTGCTGAAGGCTACTCAGCTATTACTTGGCAGAACTGGAAGAAGCCTAAAGATATCTAAGTTATAAACTTCCTAATGTGTACAAGTGGTTCTGTGCCAGGAGTGTATAGTTTGGGGTTTACTGAATACTTTACAACTATAGGTTAACATTAAAATGTTACCACAGGTCACATGATTTAAAACCTTTGGCTATTTCTGTTAATTTTTCCCACTCTCTGTTAAGGTATATTTTCTACCTTGATCTTCTTCTAAATAGTAATTCTTTGCTTTATGCATTTTTCATGGGCAGCAGGAAAATGTTTATATCTTTCAGATAAAATTATAGGTGTGGAATGTTCCACACATGGCAATAATTTACCATATCATTTGACAATTTTTAATGAAATATCATGTCCATAGAATTTCACAGTTGCCAAATCAATATTAAGGCAAACTATTTTATAGTTGTCTTTTAAACATTTCTTTTTTTAGGGAAACTGAGCAAAACTCAAACCTGCAATATGAGGGCACTAAAGGTTATGCGGTGTTGTGCCTTTCGCTGCATAGTATTTTGTTTTTAATTTTTGGCCATCTGACACTCCCATAGCTGCAATTGTTATGTAAAGTTTATGTGAGTGCTCCAATTAGAGTATGTTTTAGGCTAAGAAAATTAAAAGATGAACTAACAAACAATGCTGTGGTTCTTATCTATATGGTAGTTAAGACATTACTGAAAACTTAATGATAGAGAATGTATTAGTTTCTCATTTCTGCTGTAACTACTTACTACAAGTTTAGAGCTTATGCAGCACGAATGTCCTGTTGTACGGTTCGGGAGACAGAAGTTCAACATTGGTCTCACTAAGTGTCTTAGCCTACTACAGCTGTCATAACAAAATACCAAACTATGTGGATTGAACAATAGGAATTTATTTACTTAGACAATTTTGGATGCTGAAATGTTCAAAATCAATGTCCTGGCCAATTCAGTTTCAATGAAGTCACTCTTCCTGCCTTGCAGATGGCCATCTTCTCATCGGATCCTAACGTGGTAGTGTGCTGCTGGGGGGCGGGGGGGAAGAGCACTTTGATATCTCTTTTTTATATTAATATTCTGGCCCTATTAAATTAAGGCATCATACTCAGACCTCATTTAACCTTTATCACCTCACAGTCTCTGTCTTCAAATAGTCACATCAGGGGTTAGCACTCCAGCATATGAATTTTGGAGGGACACAAACATTCATTCCTTACACTAGGAAGAACAAAGTGCAATCAGTGCTACCTTCTTTCTCCAGACTATAGAGTGAAGCCATTTTCTTGTCTTTGCCGGCTTCTTGTGGCTGCCCATATTCATCTATTCGTTGCTTCCTTCCATCTTGAAAACCAGTGCATTCATTTCCTCAGGCTGCTATAACAAAGCACCACAAAATGAGTGGCTTAAAATAACATAAATTTACTGTCTCATAATCCTATAGGCCAAAGTCTGAAATCAAGGTGTTGGCTGGATTGATTCCTTCTGAGGGCTGTGAAAGATAATCTCTGTGATGGTGGTTTGCAGGCAATCTGTGGTGCTCCTTGGCATGCATATACATTGCTCCAATCCTATATCTTCACAGGGCATTCTCCCTGTGTCTCTTTACATTGTCTTCTCCCTGGCTCTCTGTGTCCCAATTTCCCTCTTTCATAAGGAAACTATCATATTGGATGAGGGCCCGTCCCAATGACCTAATTTTAACTTGATTGCTTTTTTTATATAGACCCTGTTTTGATCCCTTTGCATTTCTAGGAAGGAATACCTGAGGGTGAGTAATTTCTGAATAAAAGAGGTTTATTCGGCTCATAATTCTGTAGTTCTATAAAAAGCATGGTGCCAGGAGCTTCCAATCATTGTTGAAGAAAGAAGGCACAGGTGTGTCACAATTTGCGAGGGAACAAGGGTGCCATACTCTTTTAGCAACCAGCTTTCATGGGAACTAATAGAGCAACAACTCATTCAATATGAAAGAAGAAACCGAGATAGTTATAAGGGGGTCAACCCTCATGACCCAAATATCTCCCGCTAGGCTCCACTGCCAATAATGGGGATCAAATTTCATTCTAAGTTTGGAGAGACCAAATGTTCAAATATATCAGACCCTGTTTCTAAATAAGTTTAGATTCTGAGATGCTAGGTTTTAGGACTTCAACATATCTTTTGGGAGGGAACACAAGTAAGTCATAGCAGTCAGCAATGGCCAGTGAAGTTTTTCTCAGATTGCATTACATTATTTTACCTCTTCTTCTGTTTCCTTTTTAAAGTCCCTTGTAATTATACTGAGCCCACAGAAATAATCCACAGTTCAGGATGATACTCCTATTTTAAGATCAGCTGATTATCAAGGTATCAAGATAAATTCCATCTGCTACCTGAATTCCATGATAGATAATATATCCACCAGTTTCAGGAGTTAGGATGTGAACATCTTAGACATCTTGGGAGGGCCATTATTCTGCCTACCATGGGAGAAATTATAATTTACAAGGACTTACCAAAAGAGGAAAGAGGACTTGGAGGAAGAGTTGGAAAGTCTTACATTTGTGAATGTGCTGGTGATGCAATTCTAGTAATAGGCATAGTTGCTAAGATGCCCTTTAAGGAGAAAGGTTTTTGAGTTTTTGAATGATCTAAGTGCATATGATACCATTTGGTGTTGAAATACTTTGAGTGAAAGAGCAGTTCATGAATTTCTACAACATTCTTGCACAGAGCATCAATTTCTCTAAGTAAATACTGTAAGTAAATGCTAAATTGATATTAATATTGGTTTTCAGAGTTATGTTGTGCATAAATATAGGCTAAAATGCTAAGAGTTCAATTTCAGGGAACAAGTTTGTGTTTTAGGATACAGTTCTAGAAGAATCAGATTCCTTCTGTACCCTTCTCCATCCCTTAAAACACAAGCACACACCAACGCAGAGACACACACACGCAGAGTTCATTGCAGTTCCATTGCTGAAACAAAAGGGATATAGAAAGTGGCTCTTTATATTATCCCACTTAAAATATGTTTCTTTTACAGAGTTAGGTGAATATTTAGAATGGTTTTCTCCATACTCAAGCCAACTTTTATTTGTACTGAATACTTAGATTTTGCTTCATTGTTTTTTTATTGTTCATATAGTTGATATTTATTTCACATTATCATAATTCTGCTAAGAACTCTTATGTTCAATATGAAAATTTACTAAGGAAAGTGTATATTCCAATTCTCTGGACTAAAAGACTGAATTGAGTAACCTATTTGGTGTAATTGTCAAAGAAGTGTCTTAGGTAAGAACATTTTGCATGCTTTCCAAAAATCTCCTCTGGAATCATAGTTAATTTCAATAAAGACAGATTTTTTTTGAGTATAAAACAGAGGGAAGGGATAAAATCAAAGGAAAAGAGAAAGATCAATATTTGAAAGAATGTCAAGAGGAAGGAATAAGAGAATGGTGGAAATAAACAAATGATAAATATTTGGAGACTGAACAACTAAGAAAATAGAAAACAAAGAAGACTCGGGATTTTAGGGAAATAGAGACAAGACTCTGGACAGAGGAATATAAAGAGAACTAAAGAACTTAGTGATTTTAAAAATGAGAATTCCATATATAAAGAGAAAGTGAAAGAGGAATGAAATATAAATATGGATACAAGAGGGAAAAAGTAGAACTTAAAGGTTAAGATATTTTTTATTATGCTATGAAGTACATTTTCTTTCAATCTAAAGGGAAGAAAAAAGAGAATGCATTACTAGACTATCACTGAAAGTAAGGGGATGATGGCAGCCTGAGGGCCTGAAGCTTCCCAGGCTACTTGGAAGATGCTATATTCTGACTTTGAAGACTGGATGGAATTCATTTTTGCTAACACAAATGCAGGAATGAAAAATGTCTGGGTGCTACACTGCAGCCTCAGATTCATAAATCACCCATAGGCTCAGCACATAGGAGTTTCATAAATGGTTCTCCAGCCATAGTAACACAGCTATGGGAAAAGAAAAGTGAGCCTTTCCTTTGTGAAGGTTTCCTTCTTGAAGTTATTGTCCCATGTCCAGAATCCCATCCCTAAGAGGTGCTGCCTATGCACATGCCACAAGTTTGCAAAGTTGCTGGGTCTTAAGTGACCTCCAAAAGCTTCATTATGTCATTTTTAGAGACTAGTGGGAGAATTCCAAAAATAATATTTCAACCCTGTGTGAAGATCAAAGGACATGTGCATTTAAGAGTGGGACCGAAAGAATGAAATAAAATAAAACCTAAGCTCTAAATGTGTGAATATCCAGTGAAATGCCCCTGTAACTTCCACCTACATTCGGTGTTCCTCCCTGTACACTTCGACTCCAGTGAGAAGCACTCAGTGTGGTAAGGTGCATTACAGAACCTTCTTGCTTTCTTAGGCAGAATTGTGTATGTGTGTATTTTCAAGATACTGCCTAGATCTTGGGTAATTCTTAAAAATTACTTTTAGTTTGTTTATTACCAGGAAAGAAAGTCTCAAGCTGCCAGCTGCATGTATTTTTCAAGGTTTTCTCCTTTGCAAAAAAATACCTTCTCATTAAAATTTATAAGCAAAGACATACTTTGCTCTTTCATCGTTCAGATACTCAGATTGATGTAAAATGAAAAGAAAGTGAGAAATTGCTACGCCAAACACTTCAGGATAATCTATCATGAAATCTTTTTAGCATAAATCATTTTATCTTTATCTTTAAAGATGAATGAAATGGTTAAGAATGGACTTATAAAATGTTTTATAGAATGACTCCTGATGCATGTTCACACTTCATTACCTAATAAGTGACAGTCGGCTGGGTGTTTGGGTCTCTTCAGGAGGAAAAAAACGGAAACCTCAAAACATTAGAAAGCATTAGGATTTCTGTCTTATCACTAGGTACCAGTCTTATAACTGTGAGTCAAAACTGTGCACTTTCTGGATCTAAGTCAACATGAAGATAAAGTCTGAGACCCACAGCTGGGGGTCTCTTTTAAAAAAAACTTCTTTAAATATTGATTCATAGAAGAGAAAGTACTGAGGAAAAAAAATGGTGCAAGAAAAAGCAAAGAAATGAGATCTTGAAGGAGTTTCAGAGACACAGGTAGTATTACTGAATATTTCCTGTATGGTTATGAGGTTGGAAAAAAAGAAATAATAAAAACTTCATTCATTTGCCTATCATCATTCCAGTTATTGAAAATAATTGCTTTCGATATGATTCTTATTAGGTTACAAGCTTCTTTTGGCAACTACCTTTAGAAATGTCTTTAAATGTTCTCCTTTCCACTTCATAACAAAATGTTTTTCCCACTTTAAGGGTGATAGCACAGGGCGGCACCTACGGTCCAGTGAGTAGGACGCTGGCCCCATATACCGAGGGTGGCGGGTTCAAACCTGGTCCCGGCCAAACTGCAACAAAAAAATAGCCAGGTGTTGTGATGGGTGCCTGTGGTCCCAGCTTCTTGGGAGGCTGAGGCAAGAGAATCGCCTAAGCCCAAGAGCTGGAGGTTGCTGTGAGCTGTGTGACACCATGGCACTCTACCAAGGGCAATAAAGTGAGACTCTGTCTCAAAAAAAAAAAAAGTAATAGCACAAATACTTCTTCATTCAGATACCTACATATTAAACAGGCAGAAGAGCTATAAAGTGTTGTATTAACTCATCCTTCCTCCCTCTATTCCTTCCTTTCTTAGTTTCTATCTTTCCTCCTTTTCTCCCTCCCACCCTCCCTCCCTCCCTCCCTCCCTTCCTTCCTTCCTTCCTTCCTTCCTTCCTCCCTCCCTCCCTCCCCCCCTTCTTTCTTCCTTTCTTATTTGATTAACCTGAAACCTATGATGGGAGTAGCAGAAGATAAAACCAGGCTATGTCAGGATAGCTTCAAAAACCTTGAAGCACATGAAACACTTCACATACTTTTTGAGGCTGAGAATAATTTTCTTTCATGCTTTTAAAAAAACTAACAGACTTTAACTTTTGAGCAATTTCAGTTTTACAAAAATATTAAGCAGAAAGTGCAGAGAGTTTCTTTGTGCAGCCCCTTCACCCCAGATTCCCTTATTATTAACATTTTTCATGGTACATTTGTTACAGTTGATGAGCCAGGATTGCTACATTATCATTACCTTAAGGTCATAGTTTAGTAGGGTTCATTCTCTGTATTGTGCTATCTCATTACAAAATGTATCGTTGGGTGGAGCCCTGATTTTCCTAGAGCCTGGTTAATGGAAGCCATGGAATTATAGTGATGTAGCTGCCATATGCCCAAGAGTGGTTCTGGTAACAAAGAAGTTGAAGGTGCAAGAAGCACAGATAGGAAGACGGAAGTAGAGAAGGAATAAGGACTCTACTGAGCTCATCACAGGATCTGTTGGGGCAAGATGCCCATCAGGCATTCTCCATCCTGACACGCGAGGCCCAGGACCAGCAGTGGGCTTTGCAGCAGACATAATCTAACCTAGTAATTCTTCTTGATCACACATTCCTCGTAGAAGTTTGCCCTCTACATCTGCTCTGAGGAAGACCACAAGGGAGAACATTAATCTCTGGTGACTATTTTCAGCATTTCAAATAAATCGATATATAGATTATATAATGACAAAGACGCTACCCTTAGAATCTGGCTCTTCAACAAATATTTTTAAGTAATTTCAGAAGATAAATCCAGTTTATTTTTATTTAATAAATTTGTAGTTATTAAAAACTTTGATGCCCTGAAATACACTGTATCCTTTTTGCATGTAGTTTCTTTAAGTGAGCCCATAATTATGGTAATTATCTAACTTTTGTTGAATGCTATGAGTGCAGAGAAGACTGGGAAGAGTACACAAAAATGCCTCTAGCATTACAGGTTTCATTTGGGGGCAAAATGTAAGGACATATTATTAGTGGTACTCATGATTTTTATGGGTTGTTTTGCATTCCACTCTTCTACCCAAAGAGAGTTTGTTTGGGTCCTAACATCCCATAACTCATATATGACTTTACTTTGGGGAAGGATCTTAAATCAAATTCAAATGAGGTCACTTGTGTCTTTATACGAAGAGAAAATTTGGACATGGCCAAAGACATTTGTGGGAGGAAGATGACAAGAAGGCAGAGGGAAAGCTCGGCCAGCTACAGGCCATTGTCATTGTCTCCTCACACGCACAGAAGTAGCCAACCTGCTGATACCTTGTTCTGCACTTGCAGCCTATAGAAATGTGAGACAATAAATTTATTTTATTTAAATCACCTAGTCTGTGGTGCTTTGCTGTGGAGGCTCTAAGGAACTAATGTTAAATATAATCATATTATTAAAAACACTGTCTATTTTTGTGCCATATGTAGAATTAGCATTTTCAACTTCAACTTTTTGGGGGACTAGTAAATATGAGAGCCCATGATGGCTGTTAATTTCTTTTAACCGGTAACAGTAATTTCCATCCAAACTACAATTCATAAAGTATATATTAATGTATATACACGAAGTATGAGATACTTAAAAATTTTATTCTAGTTGGGTAGCAACTTATTGATGCAAAAGACACATAATAGTGAAAATATTCACAAAAGACTAATGTACAACCTGTAATTCAGGTCTTTTTTCTTCCCCTCAATTAAGCATAGACTCATACCTCGGAGCTTATGGGAAGCTTTGTCTTCCAGAGTTTCTGTTTAATTCTACTTTTAGAGCCATTGGTTTATGTATTTTATATTTATTTGGATATCAAATATTGTTGCCCCTAACTTTAGGTAATTATGGCAATCACTTGCTCTCCAAAATGTAAATTGTCTTACTTTCCTATTGCAATTTTACCTTCAGAAGCAGCTGACTCTGTTGGAGAAATAACGATAAAAAATAGAAGCCATCCTTATTTTTGTAATGACTACAGTGGTCATTTGCAGGTACTCTTCGTTATCCTAACAAGTATCTAACTTATGAATACAAGTTAATCAGCTCTAGTCAGTAAGTCAATCTGCATGCAAGGCCCATCAGGAGGTAGCCCCACTTACCCCATATGCTGGACAGCCTTGGATTGGGCCCTCTCACTATAAAGAGGACACTTGAAAATCCCAACCAGAAACGTCATCCAAATCAAGTCAATTTCTTCCTTTCTCTGAGGTATTAAATCTCAGAACTTTAACCAAGTGGTAATTTAAACTTTTGAGAGGATCCAAAGTTGTTTGCTAACTAATGTTTTGGCCTCGCATGCTGGTTGATGCTGGCTGATATTTTTTCTAAAACACCTCTGTCTTCCCAGAGATCACTTTTCATTCAAATAATAAAGTGTGCAATTCATGGATCGTTTTCCACAGAGGAAAGAAATGTTACAGAGCTATCACTGTGTGTGGAATGAATCTTTTGGGCTTAATGTTTCATGTGAACTTTTTTCCTAATGGAATTTATTTTAGAAAATTTAAGCTGAAATATCCCCCCTTTGGCTTCAGTTGTGTTTCAAAAGTCTTAATAACTGATTCTTTAGCAGACAGTGCATCTCTGATCTGTGAGGCCATTATAAAGAAGGCCATATGGAAGCTAAAACTGCAAGTAAGGCATTTACAAAATACCTTCTAGATTTAGTTTCTGTTGTTGACTATTGTCTAGATTTATCATTTAAATGTGGTTACAAAATGGCAGTTTTCTTTTTCTTTATTAAAATTTGTTGTAAAAAAATCTCTAAACATAAAGTGTGATCTTTGGCATCTTATTTAGCTGGTTTATAAGGTAACAATCCTCCACTTTCAATGTATTAAACAAAATGACTAACCTTAGGCATTTTTTATTAATGTATCCTCAAAATATTTACTATCCTACTTTGAGCAAAATACTAGCTAAAATAGTTTCTATTATTCAAAAGGCAAATTTTAATGAAACAGTTCTCAAATCTGACTCTGAGCTAGATAACACCATTGGAATTTGTGAAAAAGAAAGCTACACAGTCTTGACCTTTCAAGGCTTTTGGGGTCAAACCCTCAGGTTAGCTTATATATTTTTAATAACTCACAAATGAGTCTAGTGCACTCAACTTGGCACAGATAATGACAGAGCCTACACAATAAATTTTTAGCTTTGGTAGAACCTTTAAGTAGTTTCATTAATAACTTCTACGGAGACCATTGCCATTTTTACGATTAAAAATTTCTCAGAAATTATGTATCCCTAAAAAGTAGCTTAATTTAAATGAACGTAAGTGTCCTTCAGGATCAGATAAATGTTAGTGAAGTAACTTAATTTATCTAAGTTTCTTTCTACCTTAAGGAGGGATTATATCAATAACAGGCATCTTGCAAGCAGAGTGAAGATGATGTACATTAAAGGCTATCAGAGTGCCAGGTTCATACAGAAGGCTTAACCAAAATACCCATTACAGTAGAAAGCATATAAAACCATCCCCCAAGGGGAACAGTGTAATTTTTTTAAATTTTCCTATTCCTTCCTGTTTTAATTACAAGCAGCAGAAATTTAGGTATCTAAACTTTATTCTTCTCTAGCTCCACAAAAATGCCCACATAGAATCATCATATAACAAAACGCTCTTAAAAATTAAAAAATAAATAAATAAAACTTTACAATTACTTTTGTATCTTTGGCTACATCACCAAAAATATTGTTCATTGACCCCAATAAAGACCTACCTATCAGTTTTATTTTTCGTGTTGGGTTTTTTTTCTCTCTCTTTCTTCTCTTTCTTTCTTTCTTTCTTTCTTTCTTTCTTTCTTTCTTTCTTTCTTTCTTTCTTTCTTTCTTTCTTTCTTTCTTTCTTTCTTTCTTTCTTTCTCTTCTCCTTCTCCTTCTCCTTCTCCTTTTAATTTTAGACAGAATCTCACTCTGTCACCCTGGATAGAGTGCCAGGGCATCATCATAGCTCACAGCAACCTCAAACTCTTGAGCTCAAGTCATCCTCTTGCCTTAGCCTCCCAAGTAGCCGAGACTACAGGTGTGTGCCACAATGCCTGGTTAGTTTTTCTATTTTTAGTACAGGTGGGGTCTGACTCTTGCTCAGGCTGGTCTTCAACTCTTGAGCTCAAGCAATCCACCTGCTTCCTTCCATAGAGCTAAGATGACAGGTGTGAACCACCGCACCCAGCCCCAGTTGGTTTTAAATACTAGGATATATATCTCTTTTCTAACAAACAAGTCTTCTCTCAATTGTTAAGGTTTGCTATAGGGCACATTTTATTATCTAAACTATCATTGCCGAGAAGATGAACTATGACTGAAATATAATGCTTAACCATAATAAATGTTCTTGGCTCTTTGCTTTAGTTTCCTTTCTTTGTCCTTATCTATTATTCTCTCTATATCATTATTTCCTAGTTATTTTATTTTAAAGTAATCACAAAAATGTGGGAACAACATCATAGGTGTAAAGAAAAACAGTTATTGCAGTAACAATGATGCAAACGAATCTTCCCAAAATTTGATGTCTTAAAACACAAACATTTATTCTGGCAAACAAAACTTGCACTTAACAAAGTAAAACAGACAAGAAAGGTCATTCAAAACTATTATAATAAAGTAAATAGATGACTTCTCTGTCTGAAATCAACTCCCCTGAAACAAAGGGACAGAAAGTTTTTAAAGCAGGGATTGGATGTGGTGAATAGTCGGATGTGTTCCCTAATTGGTTTACCGAAGGACATCTAATCTTCAAGACCAGAAATAGTTTTACAGCTAAAGGCAAGGTGCCTGCTGAAGTTAGGCCCCTACTCTACCATAGAAACTAAGAGCTAGGGCTGCTATCTGCCTTGATTACATTTCAAAGAGATGTTTCCCTGATCTTTGAGAAAAACACTACTCTGGAGCTATAAAACCAGCAAGAGGCTTTTAAAAGGATTTGCATCACAAAGGGGCAAAGAAAAGGTTTCCAATGACAAGTTCTCTAAATGTTCTAAGGAAAGGGAAGTGAGGGGCGTGGAAGAAGCTTCTCCAAAGTTTAGTGAAGCTGAGAAGAAAGTTGAGAACCTCTTGTCCATTCTCATTCTCAAGTTTGTGGCTAAATGTCTTTCTGCGACCCAGGCTGCAAGTTAGCTGGATGCGGCTCCAAGCTGGTTGTTAACATGAGGTATGATTTTCTCAAAGCACATCACCAAAGTGCAAAAGCCAAGCTATCCCGTGCTTTCAATCAATTTACATCCACTAATTGCACAACATCTGCCGATATCCTTGACTAAAGCCAATGGGCTTGATTAATAGGTATAGGAATCAAAGGGTTAGGTAAAGTAGTGGTAGGGAAAGAATGTGAATACACGTGTTTGCTAAGCAATAATCAAAAGTGTCTCATCAATCAACTATCCCCCAAACTAATATTTAACTAAAGAAGCAGATAATTGACTTTTAATCACCCTTTACCCCCAGAAGTAGAACACTTCCAGGAACTTCTTAGAAGGGTACAGGTGAAACTTATTAAATGCAGAATATAATTGTCTTAACACATTAACTAAGAAAATGCCACGAAGGCTATGTTAACCAGTTTGGTGAAAATATTTCAGATTGAATATGAAACCAGCATATTGTACCCCATGATTGCATTAATGTACATAGGTATGATTTAATAAAAAAAAATATTGCTTAAATGGTTCAACCTCTTTCCCATTCTAAGTTACAGATAGGAAACACAAACAAAAATACAACTGGAAAACATTAAGGGAGAAACAAAAATGGAGAGGAGACAATCCATTGTTTTCAACTTCTGGATGCACCTCTTCAAATTCACAATTGCATAGTATACAGTCTTTACTAGGCCAAGGAGGTTGCTGTGAGCTGTGTGACACCATGGCGCTCTACTGAGGGCCTACAAAAAAAAAAAAAAAAAAAGAAGTTAAAAGAGGAGAAAAACTATGACTCTACAAAAAAAAAAGTTAAAAGAGGAGAAAAACTATGACTTGTATGGAAGAAAACATGTATCATTATGATCTGGTGAAGAATGTATATATGAAGTTCAGTAAGTTCAACTTTAAAAAGAGCAAGTACAGAAATTAAAAAAAAACAAACAACAGGGCACTAAAAGAAAGATTCACTTAAGTAAGTGTTTTTCAAACTTTGAAGCGCAGAAATCCTTTATGCGCTAAAAAATTATTGAGAAATCCAAAGACCTTTTGTTTGCATGCATTGCAGTATTAATATTTTAACATATGAGAAATTAAAACTAAAATATGTAAATGTTTATTAATTTATTATAATAAAATAATAAGACATGTCAACTTAATAAGGTATTTTAAAAAATTATATTTTACAAAAAGTGAGATTTAGTATAAAAAGGAGCATTAGGTGTTATACTTTTTAAAATTTCTTTCAAGCTTAGCATAAGATTGTTTCATTTCCATATCTAACTCTGCATTCAATTTCTTGTAGTACATTGCTTTGAAGTATTTGAAAAAATGCAGTGATATTTGAATGGGAAAAGGAAAAGTATTTTAATAGCTTTTTTCAAATAATTACAGATATAATTTCTTGATACTACAACAAAATTTGACAAGTGGTAGTATCTTAAAGGTTAATTGCAATGTGAAATCTGAAATAATACCAATGAACTTTAAATACTCTGTTACATTAAATTTAATTAGTTACTCTTGCACTTTGAATGAATTTTTTGTCATTGCATGGTTTTGTGATGTTATACATTGGTTATTTGAAATAAATTTGTTCATAGTTTTCATTTAAAATATCAAATATCACATTGGTTAATATCACTACCATTCTCATCACAAGAGTCTTAAGGAAGCTTTCAAGTTCACGGTGGCAAGATGAAAATTTTCAAAACTCTGATTCTTTTATTGAAATCTCAAATTTTATTGTTGGCAATATATTACATAAGTTATTTTCTTCAAGTAATATCACATTTGTTTTTATTTTTTAGAAAATGTCAAATATTTAAGACAATAGTTTAGTTTTTCAGTTGCTCTTTAAAAATGTTTTTATGAAAAAGTGATTAATTCAACTCATAACTCAAAAACATGCATAAGTGATTTTCCTGAATGTGTCAATCATTCTTGTGTATGTAACAGAACCACTTTATACATGTTTTTAATTTTGTCACATGCATTATTAGAAATGTGTAAATCTAATCTAACTAACTAAATTTATTATTAGTTAGTATTTATTATTTCATCAAGGACATTCTTAAGCGAGATCTTTTTTTTTTTCCTTTTTTTCCTATGAGTTCATGATGGTGAAGAATGCAGTTGACTCATAGCACAGTTGGGGACTTCCTTGATTCACAGTAAGGTTTTGGAAGTTGTGCTCATCATTGCTTTGTTTCATTAGCACAAATGTCAACACAGTACAAAGGTCAAATATCTTAGTATCATTGTAAAAATAGATATGACTTCATGGACTTACTACAGAGGTTGCTCTGATGCCCAAATGACCTAAAACCACAATTTCAAAAATGGTGAGGAAAAAGATAAAATTACAATCCTTTTTTAAAATATTAAATATGTTTGTTTAAAGATTCTGGAAAATGAGTTACTTTTAACTGACATACAAAGTTAATATGAAGATTTCAATTGCTAGACTAAAATCATCATCTTGAGTTAAATTTTTTCTTTGTTATTTTCTTTTTCTCCTTAGAATGAAAACGTCGGAAAAAGGAGTCACTGTCCCTATTTTGCTTTTTTTTTTTTATTTTAGCATCTAGTACTAAAGGCAGAATACTAAACCCATGAAATTTTTCAGAATGCCGCATTTGTATGACATAAACCTATAAGAATATTTCTTCTAACCAAATAAACCTGTGTTTAAATGTTCATGTTTTATATATTGTCAGTAATAAATTAGTCAATCATATTAGAGGAAAGATTATGTTTTTAATTCCTCTTACAAATAAAGTTATTGAATTATTGCCATTTATGACATAATTAAAGCATCTGAAGCCAAAATATATAGAAAAAGGAATATGCTAGGTTATTATTTCATGAAAAATGTGTTTTATTTTAAATTTTATAATATTTAAAAAAATTAAATTTGTATTTTTGTCTCTTCTTATTCTAAATGAATATTTTCATACCTATTTGTTCTTGCTCTTAAAGAAGTTCTCTCCCCCAAATGTATAATATATTGTTCAAACTTCAAAACCTGTAACCTACACTCCTGCCTAAACTAACATCTCATACACAATGAGTATTCAGTAAGAACTGACTGATGGACTAACTGGATCTACTCAAGTATTGTAGTAAAGCCTAAATCCTTAATTAAGCTTTAATAATTTGTATTTGATATAAACACCCAAAGAAGGAACAAATCATGTAATGATGGTAGATGCCAGAAATAAACAAACACTATATATTTCAAGAAGAATGATCTTTTGTTTTATACTGAGAAGAGTAAAGTGAATATTAGAATGGGGCAACTGACTTCCCAAATAGGTATGTATAGAAAAGTTGATTGAGTGCCTATAATCCTAGCACTCTGGGAGGCTGAGGCAGGCAGATTGACCAAGCTCAGGAATTCAAGGCCAATCTGAGTAAGAAAGAGTGAGACCCCACCTCTACCCAAAATAGAAAAATTAGCTGGGCTTTGTGGTCGGTGCCATAGTCTTAGCTACTTGAGAGGCTGAATCAAGAGGATTGCGTGAACCCAAGACTTTAAAGTTGCTGTGGCTATCATGCCATGGCACTCTACCCAGGGTGACAGAGTGAGACTCAACCTCAAAATAAAAACAAAAAAAGAAAAGAGAAAAGTTGATTGCTATACAACACAGCTGCAATTATTTCCCTGTCTCCCTGCCCCCCTCCCACACACAATATTTGAAAGCTTTAACCTGCATTTGCCAACAGCTCTTGATGCCAAAGAATCTATTCATTCCCTACTGATAAAAGTTTCACTGTTCTATTTTCTCAAACCAATCCCCATAATTATTCCACTATCACAGGTATCTACTTCTCAGCATCATTTTCTAAGAAACAAAGTGAAAAAATATATGGGTAGAAGTGACCTACAAAGTAGACATGAAATTATTTCATATGATAAAGACTATAGTACTTGAGCTTTGTTTTAAGGGAAATATATCCAAAAGATATGGAAGGGGGCATATACCTGACTATTCATGAAGATAACATTAACTTAGAGATAAATTCAGGAAGGTAAAGAAATAAAGTGACCTCTATTCCCATTTCTACTACCCACTCAAATATGAGATACTCATTTTTAAATATTAAATATGAATATCAAGAGATGGAAATATTATATTTAGCTATTAAAAGGAAAACTTTTAGTGGCAAATAAGGGAATAATTCATGTATTTAAAGGTCTGCAAGGTAGAAGAAGGATTAGATTTTGTAACCAGATGTTAGATTTTGAGTTATGGTGAAGAAGCTATAGAAAGATATAAGAGAAGCCACTTTTTCATTTCTCACTTTTCAGATTTGACTTTCTGATTTCAAAGTTAATAGCAAAGAAAAAAATTTAACAAAGAAAAAAATTTAGCATCCTAATTTGCACAAAATGTTGACATTTTTATCTTCATCCTACTTTTTTTTCTTATAAATATTTATTTTACATATTAACAGCATATGCTTAAAATCCTATCCTAGGTATGTTTTAGGAAAATGATAGAAGTTTCAATAACAAGGTGGAAGACTGGACCAGATTTTATTAAAGATCCTTATCAAATCTTAGATTCTAGAATTCTTTTTTATAAACTATTGACTTTATTTGCTTCATTGCTATATATTAGTATGGAAATTTTAAGACAAACACACACATCTATGCATGCACAGACACGCTTTTGTGTACTCTTTAGATAGTTATTACAGCTTGTGGTATTAATAGAAGGCCTCGTATGGTAAGAAAAAAAACTAGTGGAGTTTTTCAACTGAGTTTCTGTATAATGTCTAGGAGACGTCAGATATTTATAGACTCAGGAGAAATCTCTGTTATATAAGAAAAAAATCTTTTGGCATTACCACTACATGTGTTTGACAGGTCTCAAAGTCTCTTTTCTAAACAAGTTGATCCAAGTTTCTAATGAGGTGATTTTGTCTTTAAGGAGATTCTCTACTCTTCCCACAGCAAAGTCCACCACATGATTCCTCAGACTGTCACGCCTTTGCCTTTTTCCTCTTAGCCTATTAACTTAATTTGTGCCCACTATAGCTTTTAGGTGTGTGAACCATCATTTAAAATGTTTTCAACTTTATAATTTTTTTTTAATTTTTTAACTTAAATATCTCCTTTCTATTCTTTTTTTTAGAGACAAAATCTTACTTTGTCACCCTGGGAAGAATGCCGTGGCATCACAGCTCATAGCAACCTCCAGGCTTAGGTGATGCACTTGCTTCAGCCTCCCAAGTAGCTGGGACTACAGGCACCCACTATAATGCCCAACTATTTTTGTTATTGTTGTTGTTGCAATTTGGCAGGGGCTGGGTTCAAACCTGCCACCCTCAGTATATGGGGCCAGTGCCCTACTTGCTTAGCCACAGGCGCCACCCAATATCTCCTTTCTAAATGAATGACTTTTAGTTTATTTGAAGGAAAAGGTTAGCCGTGAGTATATTCCTCCATTCCCTTACCCCAGCCCCACAAAAATGATTCAGATTTACAGGTTACAGAAGAAAAACTGAAAAATTCACTTCTACAAATACAATTGTCCTAAAAAAAAATATCATCAGCTAATTGCTAGTTCTGTGACACTTGAGAAAAGAATGGATTTAATTTCTTGAAATTAATTTGTTCTACCCTGTAGACTGGTGTTTTGAAGAATTATTTTAAAGTAAATTCAGTTGAACAAATGAAAGAGGCTTTCTGCAGCTATTTGTTCTTATATTTTCTTTCCATTGACCCTGTTTTCTCTGAACTTGTTAAATTTCTTTCTCGTTATTATTTTGCTTTGAAAACTGGCAGGTATTACTTTTCTCTGGCTCTGCAGGGATACATAGTTCCAAACAGTGTAACTACCCAGACCAACACCAAAAGTTTCAAGAAATCCACCTTTCACTTTTTACCAGGAAAAAATTTTATAATGACAGATTTAGATTCATAATTGTCTATGTGGTGTGTTAAGTGCTTTTACTCAGAAGTCATTTTGCTAAATATAGATTGAGTTTTTGAAAAAAAGGATAAAATTACACATAATTATAATTAGACCAGTAAGTGTGCAAGAATGCCTACCTGGATAGAAAGCAAAAGAATTTGAATTTAGAGGACTCTTGCAGCTCAGAAAAAAGAAAAGAAATTGAAGCATTCCTTACCTTGAACAACCTATTTTCTTTCTTTCCTTCTTTTTTTTTTTTTTTCTTTGCTAAAAGATGTACAATTTATTTTAAATATATGAATAGGATGATTGTTTAAAAAGAGCTCCAGCTGGTTAAATTTAGGTTCCTGCAATAAAACTCTTCTCCGGCACATTCTCTGGCTTTGGGCCCCAGAGGGCTGCAGGTTCTCTTCACTGAATCGCAGGCCGCAATCTTGTGCGTTCAGGTTTTCCGGTGGTGGTTTTGATATTCTGAGTCAAGGCGTCAGTAACAGCACTGGCCTCCAGAGGACTTCTCCATTATTTGAATGATCTACTTCTAGACCATTTTTGCCAGTTAGGGAAAGTTTTATTCAGTAAAATATTTTCAATGAACTATTGGACAAAAAACCCAGGTGGCTACTTTCCTTTGCTACGATCAGAGAGGTCCCCACTGCCCCTCTCCTTTGAATGTGTTTGCTTCTTGATGTCCACCTCCCAGGGAGAAAACTTGGCCTGCAAGAGCTTTAAATTGCCACCAGGTGTTAAGTCAGGGCCTCATTAGGTTTCCTCCAGCAAGTGCTCAGGATCAGTTAGCAAATATGGCCTGGCCTCCAGGTCAATCTTGGTCAAAGCCAGAAGGCTGCCTGGACTCTTCCCTTTGTCTGTTGCCCCTGCAAGGGCTTACCTGCCAACACCTCCTCCCACCCAGGCCCTATTAACATAAAGATAGATCAGGGAGGTGGCCAGAGGTGCCATGGTGGTGACACAGGGCAGCTGAGACTGCTGTCAGAGAGACCTGGGTAAGAAGCCAGACATTACTTCTAACAAGGAGGGATGGAGTAGGGTAGGGGAAGACACCAGAATGATGGGGAAGGGGTCAGGGTGAAGCACCTGCCACAGGAGATCTCTGTATCCCGAGACTTGTGTTCTGAGAAGGGAGAAGAATGGGACTGGGCTGGTTGTCTTCATGAAGTTTAGGACTTAGACGAAGAAAGGGGGTCAGGACAAAAATGTCCACACATGGCTGGAAGGGAAGGTTTGTTAAGAAGAAAGAGGTGAGGACGAAGAATTGGCTGAAGTTCAAGTAAGAAGAGCCTTTGCTGCAGAGCTAAGGAGAATGTACTTAATTATACAGAAAGTGGGGCAAGGGAGAAATTTATGAAGTGTATTCCACAGTAGTTTACAGGATGTGTGAGCCATGTACTCTGCTGCCCATGCTGTGGTCATTCTGTTGAGTGTGAGAACATTGTACTTACTGGTCAGGTTTCTGCTGACTCATGCTAGGTAACAAACACTCACAGTCTCAGTGGTTTCCAGCAGCCATTGTCTATATCACACTCACAGACGTACCTGTTGGCTAGAGCAGCTCTCCTTCAGGCCCTAAGTTGCATTTAGTTCTTCCCATGTGTCTCTCATTCTGGGAAAGTGGCTCCTGGGAAATTGCATGATGGGTGGGCGGCAACACATGCTCTTTGGAAGTGGGACACTGCCACTTTTGCCCATATTCTGATGGTCAAAGCAAGTCACATGGTCAAGCATCCATGAAGCAGAGAAATATATTCTACCTACTCTAATGGAAGGTATCTGGGAGTCTTGCAGCAAAGGGTATGTAAGATTGGAAACAGATTGGAAGGGAATAGTTCACAGAACTACTTTAAGCCAGGATGCTTTTAGGGGTTGGGGCGAGGATGAAGACCCATAGAGAGATGCCAGGAGAGATGTTTGCAAGCCCCAGGCCAAAGAGTCACATGGCCCTCCTTTCTCTAGAATGGCTAAAATCGCTAAGGTTTGTTACGCGACAAAATGTCACGTAACTCCTTCCTATCCTCTACCTCACAATGAGTTCATATTGATTAAGCAATTACTATGAGCCAGGCCGTACTCTAACAAATAACATACATCATCTCATTTCATTCTCATAACAATTCTATTAGGTGCTTACTATTCTTCTCATTTTACAGATGAGAAAACCAAGGCATAGACCCAGGATCACACAGCTGGTGAGAATTAGAACAGGATTCAAACCCAGGTAGTCTTGGTTGGAATGGCTTCTGTGAACAGCCCTTCCTCATGGAGGGTGCTGTGAAGAGTTCAGAGCTCTCCGAAGGAACTTAGGACAAATACCTGGAGTCTTAGGGGACACTGGGACTACTTTGCAGGTGCCTGGAATAGGAAGTAACCATGAGACCAAAAGAGGAGGAAGAGGTTGGACAATGGCAGTTTTTTAAATACATAAAATAAAATGAAGGAGTGGAAAGCTTTAAAAACTCTTGAGTATTTCTCCGAAGTATTGAACTATGGGGAGTTTCAAGAGCTAATATCATTGCATTCCTACTTCAACTTGTACCTGGCGAGGGACTTGCATTTCCTGTGGGTTCTGGGATGGTTTATGTTCCATTCCTGACTGTCTCTCATGTGGACTGGTCGGCATGTGGAGCCAGGTGTGGAGCCTGAGCACAGCTGGCTCTAATTTGAGGGGCCTTCTGCCATTTAAGATGACCTCACTCCATTCCCTTGACTTTTAAATATGCAATTCATGCCACTGTTCAAAAATGTGGGTAATAATTCATTGGCTTTATTTCTTGCACTATCCTGCAATATGCAGGGGGCGTTATTTGTTTAAGGGTTTGATAACTGCTCTTGATGGGGGGAAGGTTATAAATGTACCTACTAAAGGAGAGATCACAAAATAATACTTTCTTATTTCCACCATCCTGGTCATATTTCAGTCTTGGCCATAGAATTCTTTTCACCCTCCTGTATCTCTGACATCTACCTCTGAAAGGCCAATGTAGAATAAGGCATGGATGGCTACATGGCTTTGGTACCAACAGAACTAGATTTGAAACTTGTCTGACACTTAACAGCTGTATGACTTTGAGCAAAATAGGGGACTGTACAGCACAGCTGGCTCCAGGGCAGCAGGACTCTCATTCCGAGGGGACAGTTATACCCTTGGACACTTATGAAAGCAATAGCCCCAAGTTGTTCTAGGAAGGGTGAACATACTCCGCATTCCTCTCCCACAGCTGATGGGCCACAGTCGACATCTGACCTGTGAGTGCCTGAAAGGATAGTGGAAATTAATTAGACCAATCAGATTCCCTCTGAGAAACCTGGACTGGAAGGAAAATGAGAAGTGAATCAGGGCGGCACCTGTGGCTCAAAGGAGCAGGGCACCGGCCCCATATGCCAGAGGTGGTGGGTTCAAACCCAGCCCCAGCCAAAACTGCAAAATAAATAAATAATAAGATGTATCTACTTAAAAAAAAGAAGAAGAAGAAGAAGTGAATCAGGCTTGGCGCCTGTGGCTCAAGCAACTAAGGCTCCAGCCACATCTGAGCTGGCGGGTTTGAATCCAGCCCAGACCCACCAAACAACAATGACGGCTGCAACCAAAAAATAACCCGGCGTTGTGGCGGGTGCCTGTAGTCCCAGCTACTCGGGAGGCAGAGGCAGGAGAATCGCTTGAGCCCAGGAGTTAGAGGTTGCTGTGAGTTGTGATGCCACAGCACTCTATCCAGGGTGACAGCTAGAGGCTCTGTCTCAAAAAAAAAAAAAAAAAGAAGAAGAAGAAGTGAATCAGGAAGAAGGGTGGGCAGGAGCAGGCCCTGGTGAGCAGCTGAGCCTAAGTAGGTAGCAATGGAGCTGGCTCACTGTGCAGATTCTGAGTCTTAAAAGTGTGCTAGGTTTCCATCACTAGAAACTTGCCCTTGCCTCCTCCTGAATGTGTTGCCAGCCCCCGACCCAATCCGCTTCCCTATGCCCCCTTCCCACTCAGCTTCCCCAGTACATGAGCAATATCATTCTCTCCTCCCACTGGGTTCTGGGCCTCCAGGGGCAAGCCCCAAACTCAATAATATGTCCTGTTAAACAGGGTCCCCACTTCCTTCTGGAAGCCCTGAAGAAACTGCAGGAAGCATTGGCCTCCATGCTTCCCCTCCCCACCGCCCCCATGAGCAAGAGCTGCAGGAAGCCTGATTTCCACAGCACACCTGGGCATCCCCTCCCGCACAAGCACCTGCAGACACCTGTTTTCATTTGCTCTTTGTTGTGGTAAATACAGACATCATAAATTTACCATCTTAACCATTTTTTTTTTTTGGAGACAGAGCCTCAAACTAGGTAGAGAGCCATGGCATCACAGCTCACAGCAACCTCCAACTCCTGGGTTCAAGTGAGTCTCCTGCCTCCACCTCCCAAGTAGCCAGGACTACAGGCACCTGCCACAACGCCCGGCTATTTTTTTTTTTTTTTTGGTTGCAGCCATCATTGTTGTTTGGCAGGCCCGGGCTGGATTCAAACCCGCCAGCTCAGCAGCTCAAGTGTATGTGGCTGGTGCCTTAGCCACTTGAGCCACAGGCGCCAAGCCCATCTTAACCATTTTTAATTATACAGTTCAAAAATTTCATGCAACCATCACCACCATCCATCTCCATATATAACTTTTTGGAGCTATTGAAACTGAAACTCTGGCCCCATTCTCCCCCCACCATCTCCCTGCACTCACCATCTCACTTTCTGTCTCTATGATTTTGACTCCTCTAAGTACTTCCTGTAACTAGAATCACAGAGTATTTGTCTTTTGTTTTTTTTCAGACAGAGCCTCACTTTGCTGTCCTAGGTAGAGTGCTGTGGCATCACAGTTCACAGCAACCTCAAATTCTTAAGTTCAAGTGATCCTTAGCCTGCCGAGTAGCTGGGACTACAGGCACTCACCACAATGCCAGGCTATGTTTTTTAGAGACCAGGTTCCACTCTTGCTGAGGCTGGTCTCAAACTCCTGAGCTGAAGCAATCCACCTGACTTGGTCTCCCGAAGTGCTAGGACTTCAGGCATGAGCCACCCACCCAGCAGTATTTGTCTTTTTGTGACTGGCTTAGTTAGCATATGTCCTCAAAGTTCATCCATGTTGTAGCACATGGCAGAAGGTCTTTCCTTTTTAGGACTACATAATATCCCATGATATGGTTTTACCACAATTTGATATTAAGAGACATTTGGGTGGTTTCCATGCTTTAGCTATTATGAACAATGCAGCTATGAGCATGGGTGTATGAACATCTTAGAGACTCTGCTATCAATTCTTTTGAGTGTATACCCAGAAGTGGAATTGCTAGATCATATGGCAATGGCAATTTTTTTTTTTTTGAGACAGAGTCTTGGACTTAAGCAATTCTCTTGCCTCAGCTTCCAAGTAGCTGAGACTACAGGTGCCCACCACAACGCCCAGCCTCTTTTGTTGTCTTCTTGTTGTTGCAGTTGCCATTGTTGTTTAGCTGGTCCAGGTCAGGTTCGCACCCGCCATCCTCGGTGGATGTGGCCGCGCCCTACCCACTGAGGGGTAGCTGCCCCATATGGCAATTTTTTGAGGAACCTCCACACCGTCTTGCACTGCACTGTACATTCCCACCAACAGTGCACAAGGATTCCAATTTCTCCACATCCTCACCAACATTTGGTCAGTTTTTAAAGGTTTTTTTGAGAGTAGCCGTTTTATGGGTGTGATTTGGTATTTCATAGTAGTTTTGATTTGTATTTCTCCTTTCACCATCCAATACGTTTATTAAAATAGCACAAAATAGCAAAATTTATTTTTAGAATCTCACTCTGTTACCCTGGGTACAGTGGCATGGCTTCATCATAGCTCACAGCAACCTCAAACTCCTGAGCTCAGGTGATCTTTCTGCCTCAACCTCCTGAGTAGCTGAGACTACAGGTGCTTGGCTTGCCACAACACCTGCCTAGTTTTTCTATTTCTCGCTCTTGCTCAGACTATTCTCCAACTCCTGAGCTCAAGCAATCCATCTGCCTCAGCCTCCCAGATTGCTAGGATTGCAGGCGTGAGCCACGGCACCTGGCCCCAAACAGCAATTTTTAAAATACCCAACAAGCCGGAGTTTCTGCACCCCTCTAGTGCACGCTGGAACCCAAAGAGTCTGCCATAGAACCCTGCCCTGCAGGGCGGCCACTGGGACTGGGGAAGCCGGGTCCGCTGAGTGCCCAGCCACAATGGGGGTGCAAGCTGATCAGTACCAGCCCTTGAACAGCCGCTGGGCGGAGCATGACACAAATGAGAAGACAAAGAAAAGACTTCTTATTGGGGTAAACAAAAGCTTTGTTGATCCAGCAGCAGAGAGGGCACATGTATTTGTCATGAGAAAATAAAACGACCCTCAATCTTCTTCATCAATGCTAAATGTCTCAAAGAGAGCCCGGCACCCTCTGTAAGACAAATGTGCTCTCCATTTTATGTGACCTGAGCCTCCCAAGGCCCCACCAGCTCCAATCACAGGTGCAGGAGTGACATATATTCCCATGGAAAGAAACCCACCTGCTTTGAAGGGCCTTCCTCCTTGCAGTGTCCCCATCCCCAGACATTTTCTGGGAAACCCCAGAGGATAGTGCTCATGTGCTTCTGGATGATTCCAGTCAGTTACTGCAGGGTGTGTGACAGTCACTCCAGCTACGCCAAACACTCACGTCTCCCCCTCACATGGTCTTCCACGCCCTGAACACCAAAGTGGCACAAACGTGGACATCACTGAACAGATGCCACTTGTGGGGCTGTGAAGAATCTCCAGAACAGCAGTTCAGAGTTGAGAGCTGCAGAATGTATCTTTGTGTCCCTTGGCCCAAACTGTCAGAACGACTGAGAAAGGCTGGCAAGGCAGAGAAGGGGAAGTGAGCTTCAGTACAGCTGAGCTGAGCTAGTGAGTTTGGTCCAAGGTTTAGAATCATAAATTCATTCCCCTATAAAAGAAACGTGCTATTCATTTATTCATTCAACAAACATGCTTTGATGACTTTGACATTTTCACATTGTACTTCAATTTCCAATCCTACTTTTGTGAAGGGTACTCTGGGTGTCATATGAAAATCACTATGATTCTGGGGTATAAAGAGAATATGCCACCCTGAAATATGTCATTTTTGTATCAGAATTATTTTGTGCCAAAGGCATTTGAGTTTCTAAAACCTCTTAACTGCCTAAAAAGCAGAACCTCTCAAAAGAACTTAATTTCCTCCCAGGAATGTTTCTAATAATCTGGGAGTTGCACAGTCAGCACACCCCCAGATAGACATTGTCACAAACTCACACACCTCCCATCCATTTTTCTGAAGGCCTATTTATCTTTCCAAAAACTTATTTGTGACTCGGCTCCTGTAGCTCAAGTAGCTAAAGCACCAGCCATATACACCAGAGCTGGTGGGTTCAAATCCAGCCCGGGCCTGCCAAACAATGATAGCTACAACCAAAAATGGCCAGGCATTGTGGCGGGCACCTGTAGTCCCAGCTACTTGGGAGGTTGAGGCAAAAGAATCGCTTGAGCCCAGGAGTTGGAGGTTGCTGTGAGCTGTGACACCACAGTACCCCACCCAGGGTGACATCTTGAGGGTCTGTCTTAAAAAAAAAAAAAAAGGCTCAGCGCCTGTGGCTCAACAGGCTAAGGCACCAGCCACGTACACCTGAGCTGGTGGGTTCGAATCCAGCCCGGGCCCACCAAACAACAATGATGACTGCAATCAAAAAATGGCCAGGCGTTGTGGCGGACACCTATAGTCCCAGCTACTTGGGAGGCAGAGGCAGGAGACTTGCTCGAGCCCAAGAATTGGAGGTTGCTGTGAGCTGTGATGCCACAGCACTCTATCCAGGGTGACAGCTTGAGGCTCTCTCTCAAAAAAAAAAAAAAAAAACCCAAAGTCATTTGCTTTCCATCAGTGCCCTTTCTCCCCCTCCCTTTCTAGGACTAAGCTGGGTACAGTATAGAGACTCTCACTTCTAACTTCTGCTTTTAGGAGGGATGCACATGCTAATAAACTTCTGTTTCTTCCTCCGGGTGGTCTGTCTTCTGTTAGTCTAATTTACAGGGTCCCTTAGGAGAACTTCAGGAGGCCCTCCCTTACAGGCACAAGCTGTTAGCTGTTCACCAGCCAATTTCCTGTTCTTCTCAGGCATTGCCTGATTTCATTTCCCAGCAGTTAGATGAAGTCACGTGACTGAATTACAGCCAGTAGAATATGCCCCGAGTGACATGTGCCACTTCCAGCACCCACACATGAAAAGCTCTTTCCGTGCGTGCACGCGTTATACATATACCACGGAGTACTATCCAGCCATGAAAAGGAATAGAATAATGTCTTACAACAACTAGGATGGAACCGTTTGCTTTCTTAAAGCTAACCAAACTAACCTGATTTTGCAAAATATTGAAAATTAACATACAGCGCTAAGTGCTCAGAGGGGAAACAGTAAACTGCTTCACCAGCTTCACATACACAGGGAGGCACATTTCTTTGGAGATTTACAAGCTCTTGTTCCCAGGACATTCAGTACTTTCATTCTGAGGCCCAACACATTAGCCCACACTAGGCAGGAAGAGCCAGCTGCCATCTTTGCCTCTGCTGCTGCCACCCAGGGTCACTTCTAAAAACTAATCCCAGTCAATGGACCATTGCAGAGATGCCCCACTGACCCTGACCCAACAGCAGCCTTCTTTGGTCACCTTCATAAGCTCCTGATTCTCCCCCAACTGCCACACTAGCAGAGTGGTTAAGCCCCAGGACTCCCAGCCTCAATCCACACTGTGCCAGGAGCACCATAACCCTTTCAGCCAGGAGACCTCAGCCAGAGCCATCTAGGTGACCTCGCAGGTTTCCTAACTTCAGATCTCAGGGAGAAGGGGCGGGGGTTATCATTCTTCCCTTCCAGGAGGTCCTGGTTTGCTCCTCCAGAGCCCAGACTAAGTCAGTGCAACACCAACCCCCACTCCTGTACCCCCCCTCCAAAAATGAGAGCTAATTCTCCTTCCCTTGTAAAACAAAGAGGCCACCCAGCTACTCTTAGCAGAACTCTTAAGAACCCAGATCTGAGCCAAGATGTCCTGCCTTTTTGCTTGTTCAAAAAAAGCAGCTGGGAGCTTTTTCTTCTCATTTTAAAGAATTGCTACAGATTACACTGAGTTAAGAGGAATAGATGATGAGTCCCTGGGAAGATATTAATTTCCATTTTGTTACAAAAACATACAAGCAGACTGCTGAGAAGTTGATCCTCTCATTTTGCTCATAAAACTTTTGTATTAATTCATTCCTTTTTTTAGAATATATTGATTTGCATTTGCTGCTTTTTAGAACTTTGCTAACGGCTTATTAACTTCTTTTTAAGACGAACTGTAAGGGAGTTTTCTCTTAAAATAACCATAACGTTACATCCTCCAGCTTTTTTTGCAGCCAGCCCAAAAAAGGAGTTGTGAGCCCCGCATTCCTAGTCTCCCCATTCTGTGCCCACACTGGCCACTTGTGCCCTGCTCCACCCAGCCTGGGGCACCTTATCCCCAAATGCTCTGGCCTAAAAGCAGACAAAACCAAGAGCTTGCCTTTTTTTCTCCATCAGGGTGGAATTTTGAAAAGAAATCTGAAAAAAAAGCAAGACAGAGGGAAAGGAAGACCCTGTAGCTTTAGATGGGCTGGATCCACAAAGTGTGGTGTAAAACCCAGGACAGGATGCACTCACTACTTACCACCAGCTTTGCCCGGTCTATTTGGGTACATTCCTGATTTTTGGCATTTTTTACCCCTTCTCAGATATTCCAAGGGTAAGAATGGGAAAGAACTCCAGTCAAAAGTTCATGGCCAGTAGGTGGCCACAGGGTCAACAGAACTGCTGTCCCAAACCCACCTGCACCCAGGTATATAAGGAGAAGGAAGAGCCAGGCTACCCAGCAAGGCCTGTCCCCCTCCTCCATCCTGTCCCACCCCACCCTGCAGAAGGGCCATTTCCTCCCACGTGCTATTGATTAAGTTTATCAATTCTCTCTTCTTCCTCCATCTTGTTTAGATTTATTACTTCCTTTTTCTCCTTGCTCTTAGTTTGTAGCTTAAAGGGAACAAAGTTCATTAGGTATGGACTTGATTTATTTTTTCTCTTTTTTTCCCCCTCCCTAATATAAGCTCTGGGAGCAATAAATCTACTCTAAGTACTGCATTGGCAGCATCCCAGAAATCGAGATGTGTCATTTTCATGGTTTTGTTCTTTAAATATTCGGTGGAGTCCCAAATATCTTCCCTAAGTAAAGGTTTACTTAAGAAAGGATGTGCTGAATACAATAAGAAACAGCTGAAAAAGAGGTACAACTAGAACAAGGGAGAGAGATAAAATTAACATTTCTAAATAAATGTGATTTTATAATCAAATGAAATATTTGATAATCAAATAAAAACTTCCTAGAATTTGTAAGGATTTAAAGTGAGAGGATAGGGCCAGGCATGATGGCTCATGCCTGTAATCCTAGAACTCTGGGAGGCTGAGACAGGTGGATTGCTAAACTCACAGGTTCGAGACCAGCCTGAGCAAGAGCGAGACCCCCAGTCTCTAAAAAAAATAGCCAGGAATTGTGGTGGGCACCTGTAGTCCCAGCTACTTGGGAGGCTGAGGCAAGAGAATAGCTTGAGCCCAAGAGTTTGAGGTTGCTGTTAGCTGTGATGCCACAGCACTCTACCCAGGGCAATAGAGACTGTCTCATAATAAATAAATAAATAAAGCGAAAGGATACAAAGTAAATATTCACAAACCAATTCCTTTCCTCTCTACCAACAATTAGAAAATAAAAGTTGAGGGGAAAAGCCTCCCCCTACACAGTAGCAACTGTAAAAATAAAGCCCCCTTAGAAATTAGTTCACAATAAATATGAAGAAACTATATGAAAACTATAGAATTTGACCAAGGGTTTTTAAAGGAAAACAAAAAACTAGAGATAGAGCATGCTCATGGTGGGAAGACTCAATGTTCTAACAATATCTTTCAAATGAATGTATATAATTAAAGTAATAGTCCAACGTGGGTAGATTGCCTAAGCTCAGGAGTTCCAGAGTAGCCTGAGCAAGAGCGAGACCCCATCTCTAAAAAAAGTCACCTGTAGTCCCAGTTACTTGGGATGCTGAGGCAGGAGGATCTCTTGAGCCCAAGAGTTTGAGGTTGCTGTGAGCTATGACAGCACAGCACTCTACCCAAGAACACAAAGTCGGGTGGCGCCTGTGGCTTAAAGGAGTAAGGCGCTGGCCCAATATGCTGGAGGTGGCAGGTTCAAACCCAGCCCTGGCCAAAATCTGCAAATAAAACAAACAAAAAAAAACCTGCCAATATGTTTAAAAAAGAAGACAAAGTCAAACTCTGTCTCAAAAAAATAAATAAATATGGCCAGGGCAGGGTGGCTCATGCCTGAAATCCTAGCACTCTGAGAAGCCCAGGAGGGCCTGAGCTCCTGAGTTCAAGACCAGCCTGAGCAAAAGGTAGATTCCATCTCTACTAAAAATAGAAAAACTAGCCAGTGTCATTGCAGGTGCCTGTAGTCCCACCTACAGGCTCAGACAGGAACATCACTTGAGCTCAGGTGTTTGAGGTTACTGTGAGCAATGACACCACTCTACCAGAGCAACTAAGTAAAACTATGTTCCAAAAATATACAAATAAATAAAGTAATAGCAATTAAAATTTCAATGGAACTCTCTGAGAAACAGCCCAAATAATCCTGAAGCTCAATGGAAAAAGTAAAGAGATTTTTCACCTCTTTCCTTCCTGGGGAGGTGGCAGTCGGGGCTAGGAACGGGAGAAGACGGCAGGCCAGGGCTGAGGCAGAGGACCGCCACCACCGGGGGGCTGTGCTCCCTGCTTTCGAAGTCGCCACCACCGGGGGGCTGTGCTCCCTGCTTTCGAAGTCGTCCTGGGGGTAACTTTTGGACAAGACCTGGGGTATTTCCTTAGAGGGAGGATGTGAGTCTATTTCTGTCACTTAACAGACATTCTCCGAGCAGCAGACACGAGCATCAGACACGAAGACCAAGTCCCCGGCTCTGGGAATGTACGCCCAGGTTGGGAAGGCGCGCTGTCACAGCAGGAGTGCTGCGGTCCCACCAGAGCAGGGCACAGGTTCAGAGGAGCGCGCCGGCTCAGCAGAGCAAGTAGACGGGGGCTGCTCCTGGGAGACCCCAGAGGTCCATGGGCGACCGGGGGAATCTCTAGGACAGCATCCTCGGATAGAATGGGAGGATCCAGGCAGGGGCGGGGCGCAGCTGGACCCCGCCTGGTCATGGCCTTCGGAGCAGGATGCTGGAAGGTGGGGCTTCTCTCTCCGGGAATGTGGGATTCGGACCCAGGCCTGAGTAAAGGGGCGCTGAGTGGCATCACGTGGGGAGTTAGGCTTGGGGTGGGGGAGACACATCTGCCAGGGGAAGAATGGGGAAGCTGAAGGCAGGAGGCAGCGTTGTGCAAAGAGAATCAGGGGCCTGACCACCCAGGGAGAGAGACAGAGAGAGATACCCAGGGCAGAGAGACAGAGAGAATCCATCTTTCATCAATTGGTCACCAAATAATCAATTCACCAAATTTAGCTTAGGACACCAATTTTCTAAACATCACTTTAGGACTATGTTTTTTAAATGTTTCATATTCTTCTTCAATATCTTACCAGCATTTTAAGAAATGTTCAAATTGTTGAAAACTAGAAGAGTAACTTTGCCTTTTTCTGGTCGTACTCTTTATATGATGATATTCCAAATTTGTAACATTTTTCATATAAGAGTTTTTCAGTTTATACTGATTTCTCTTGAATTCTTTTAGGAGTCATTTTCTGTTTTGCCAACATTTAGCATTTTTAGGATTCTTTCGCCAATTTCTCTGAATGACCAATTTGATGAATTTAGCAAATGTACAGATGAGCCAGACTCACTGCTTCTTGCTATTCATAAAGTTGACAAGCAATTTGTATTTTATGGAATGGTTTTAAAAGAATTTAAAAGCAGGTTGGATTTTGTCTTCAGATGGCATTTGAAGGAATGTTCAATTTGCCTCTGTCCCAGAGCTGCAGAGAGAGGGGAGAAACCAGATAAGAATCAGCACCCAGTTCTGGGCTGCCAATTCCAGAAGGAAGGCTGGGGGAGGAGGGAATGGGGGATTTTGTTAGCAAGGAAGAAAGGGGCAATGGATATGTGTTTGCCACCTAAAGGCTGACCAGAGCAAGTGAAGGTTAAAACAGACTCACAAAGCAAGTGGAGCTATCACAGGGTGAGACTTGCAGGAAGACCCTGGAGAAAGAGCAGAGACCCCAGGGCTGCTTGGTCTGGCAGCTTTCCTGGCCCCAGCTTCTACAGCCTTACAGCAAGCTCCACATGAACCTTTTCTCCTTGCAACCAGAAAAAACAAAGTAGAGCACAAGCAAATTAAATATTTACCTATCCCCACATATGCTTACAATGAAGTTGTTCTGCTTTTTTCTCCTAGCATAATAATGTTATGTTGGATAGAACTGGGCGTTGATTCTTCATGATGTTTAGAATTATTTTCTTAGGATAGAATTTCTAGAACTTAGTGGGTCAGAAAGTTAAAACATCAGCATTCATGCCAAATGCCTTCCCCATTTGAGAAAAGAAATTTTACCAATTGACACCAGCAGTGTCTGAGAGAGCCCCTGGGCCTATGTTTTTAATGCCCACTGTGTATACATGGGGAGCAAGGGGGTTGGGCTTATGTTAAAAAGCCATTATGTTTTTAATGTGTCTGCTCCTTAAGAAGATCCTACAGTTTCATGATCTGTAGCTGCGAACATGGGAGGATCATTTCCATCTTGCTCTTAAAATGCACATCAAGCCTTGCTGCCAACATGTAGCATTTTACTGCTTCCAACTCTCTGACATCACCAAATTTGACTCTCTTCTCTTTCAAATACAATCTGTGACTGCTACACCTGGAGCTCTGCATCCAAAAATCAAACAAACAAAAACAAAATGGCAGGGCAGTGCCTATGGCTCAAAGGAGTAGGGCGCCGGTCCCATATACCGGAGGTGGCGGGTTCAAACCTGGCCACTGCAAAAAAAAAAAAAAAAATGGCAATGACTATCACAACTGTGTGCTATTAACATTCTCAGGAGTTAGTCTGACTGCAAAAAGAGAAAAGAAAGAGAATAAGTAGTGGGAGAAGCCATAGCCTTTACTTTCAAAAGTGGAAAGCCTGGGAGGGGCACAACAAAATCCTTGTGCAAATTTATTTTGGAAGTGAACAGAGGGGGTGGCTGACCTTCAAGTTACCTCCCTATGTGTGAATTCTACTGTCTCTCTTCGGCACCAAAGTGGAACAGGTAGCATATGCTAGCAAAGGAGTTAGGGGTGGCCTGTGTAGAGTCCAGGGAGTGGCGCTAGGTACAGCTGGCATCCCCATATGGAACCTAATGGCTTGGTACAAGGGACTGTCCTCACCCAATAATGGGCAAGTTCAGAAACCATTTTAGGTCTCAATCTAAAAATCCATATTATTTTCTGTGTTGAAATACTCTTTGATCTAATGTAAAGACATATACATGAGGGCATGTGTATACATGGGCAGGGGGGTTGGAGCTTATGTTACAAAGCCAGCATTGTTACTGTTACACACCACTATCACATTCTTTGCCCCCTCTTAGCAGGTGAAGAAAATGCTCTAGGAAAAGCTTTTGATTTCATGTGGGTCCAAAGTGAGAAACCATAGTCACATCTCGGTGGAAAGTCCTGATACCCTCCAGTTCCAAGCAGGTTCCTGTTGGAACCTTGGGCCTCAGGGCAAGAGATGTAGGCTTTGTCCCTGTGTCTGGTCAGGCTGTCCAAACACTGACAGGCAACTGTTTGAAAATCCTTAGGCATCCAGAGACTCTGGGTGACCAGTAGGAGTCTCACAATTCGAGATCCCAGAAGAGGCAGCAACAAGGCTTCTTTGTTTAGCTCAGATGCCCCCCAGGATTCTACCAGTCCCCCTGGACCTTTGGAGAGGCCTCTGCCCACCCAAGCCAAGCTCCAATCCCACCCTGGTAGGGGAGTGCTCCTTTGCACCTCCTGGTCTCCTCTGCCCTATGAGATGGCAGAGTCCAGGGGGTAAAGCAGGTGGGGAGGCAAGAGCCCTTTAGTAGGGCATTGCAGTCCCTAAGGCAGGCAGCAATTTGTTTCCAGAACCTAAGCAGGGAAAGGCTCACTCTCCAGAGGAAGGGATTCATTTTCTGTTTATTCATTCATTCACTGAGCCCCTGCTATATGCCAGATACTCTGCTAGGTGCTTGTGGAAGTGTAAATACAAATCGTGGAAGAAAATTAACTTAAAATTTACCCATGACCTAAGCACAGTGTTGCCTGCCTGTAGTCCCAGCAATTTGGGAGGCTGAGGTGGGAGGATTGCTTGAAGCCAGGAGTTCAAGATCAGCCCGAGAACGCTGTCTTAAATAAATAAGTAGATAGATTGATAAGTAGGTGGACAGACAGACCAACAGATAAAATTTATCCTGGTGTCCCAAAAGGAAAAGAGAACTTCCCTCTCTTTTAGCATTTCCACTAGAAAATATGAAAGTGGAATGCATTCTCTGTCACTTTGAGATTTGTGTAAATCTTTTAAAAAGCCAAATGAGGCTTGGCGCCTGTGGCTCAGTGGGCTAAGGCGCCAGCCACATACACCTGAGCTGGCAGGTTCAAATCCAGCCCGGGGCCCACCAAACAACAATGATCGCTGCAACCAAGAAATGGTCGGGCATTGTGGCGGGCGCCTGTGGTCCCAGCTACTTGGGAGGCTGAGGCAAGAGAATCGCTTAAGCCCAAGAGTTTGAAGTTGCTGTCAGCTGTAACGCCACAGCACTCTACCAAGGGTGACATAATGAGACTCTGTCTCAAAAGAAAAAAAAAATGTGAACATCAAAGGCTGGGCC